>JANHGL010017809.1:176148-189191 GCA_024611195.1 Ceyx melanurus | reverse complement strand
TAGAGAAATGCTAGGACAAAGGTTGGACTTGATGACCCTGGAGGTCCTTTCCAACCATATTGATTCTGTGATTCTGTAATACAGGCAAAACATCTCAAGGCATCTCCTCCCTTTTCACAACAACTTTTATTTTCACATCAGACTTAGGGCAAAATAATTACAACCTCACATCCCTGCTGCCAGCTCTTACCCATTGTACCAGAGCATTTGGCAGACATCCAACAACCCAGAACTGAAAATGATTTAGCTAAAGAATATAATAGGGATGTTTGCCAGTTTCCTTTTCAGCCAAAACCATTCCCCAATCAGGTTCACTGCTTTCTTGTGCAAGAGCTTGTGTTAAAACAGATTTCCTTAACATGAGAGTGATAACTACATGGGTTGCACTATTTAGCCAACCTCTAGCTTCAGTCTCAGAGTTCCAAAAGACACATTAGCATGTTTTGAGCAGACATCTGGTGGGAGGGACGACTGTCATTAGATTCAAACCTGGGCTAACTCACACTAGCTGCACCATGCTGCTCTCAATTTTCATCCTTGTAAGGAAAAAACTCAAGACCAATGAAATGTTGGGTGAAGAATCAGCTAGACATGTCAAAATGACACAAAAGTATTGCTCCCACAAAAGAAAGAATCAAGAGTTCACCAAAAATGGCATATGGCTGGTGATCATTATGAACAACCAAATAATAAGAAAACAAAGAAGAAGAAAAAAAAGGTCTTCTCCCACTCCACAATTCAGTCAGATCTTTTCCCCTCTACAAGTCTAAAATGATAAATTATGTACTTTAAAAAAGATTCCAAAATACATATGGCAGTCCCTCTAGTTAAGGTTTATTTATGGTGTTTTCAAAGATGCGGACAACTGGAGAACCTCCTATATAGTGGAACTTCAACATTGCTGAATCATAAAAAGTGACAGCAAATTACTCTTAACCACAAAGATCAAATCCAAATCTCACCTCTTCTTATATGTCACTCTGCTATCATCCTTCTCTTAATTATATTTTTTCCATGCCATGTTTTTCATTATCCATTCTATTCAGTTACTTTATTTCTGCAAGTTATTTTGCAGTGGTTTTGTTCATTTTCTTCCTCCTGCCCATAATCATATATAATGTGTCTCTCTGTAAGAAAGAAATTTAAAGAGGTTAACAGATGCCTGTACTCTAAAGCACAGACATGGAATCCAAATTCCTAACAGTTACATGATTACAAAACAACAACAACAAAAAAGTAGCCTTCTCTTTGTGTAACCTTATTACAAGAGAGAACAGATACCAGATGAAACAAGATGAATTTTAATCTGCAATAACCATGCTCTCTTCTGGATTATACTCCTTGTACAAAGAAATCAAAATAGATTTCAAGTGGATAATCAAACTCTGAAGTTTTGTTGTGGCCTTGTAAAAGGTCAGTTTCCTCTTGATGTAAATCAGCTAAATTGTATTTCGTACCATAACATTTATCTGCATCAATGATGGTTCTGTAAATTCAGGGAAAACAGTCATGAAGTTAACAGTTCAGTTTACTTCCCAGTTGTTTATGCATGAACTTTAAATGCACATCCCCTCATTCTAAACATGTATTTCTGCTCTATGAAATCAAAACAAAGCTTTTTTGGAGAGTGGATTTAAATTGTAAGCCACTTGAGACATGATAAACAATTGCTGATGTTATCAAAGTAGTACAAACATAGCACTTATCCATTTTTTATCTAACATTTTTTCTACTCACCTGGTCTTTGTGGGCTAGTCCAAAAAAAAAAACAACCTCTGGGATTCTGTCCACATCAGATGAGATTCCTATTTAACTCTATAAAAAAAACCCTTTCCCCAAGCTAGTCCCCAACCTACTTCCCAACCACAAAAAACTGCAGCATCACATCATGGCAATGGTGATGTTTGTTTTTTCCCCAGTGTTTCCTTGTCAGGTAGCACCTCGATCAGTTATTAACATGGCCATACTGTAGGACATGTTGAGCACCCATTCAACAAATAATAACCCACTACTTTTTGATAACTGCTAATTCTCTTTCACCACCATCCTGAGCCATTCCATCTAATGTCTTAAGTTCCTTCAGAGATCCTTCATAACTTAGTCAATTCTTTCCTCTTTTCACACTCTTCAATTTACTTTTGACTTTTATTTTCAGCTCCAAGATTTACTTACAAAAGTTGAAGCCTTTAGGCTTTCGATTCTCTCAAAATTCCTTGGCCAAAATAATACTGTTACTCGCTCTGGACCTTATGATTTTATAACCACTATTTTATAACCCTCTTTCATAAGAACTTTGCCCATAAAAAAAAATGACAATGCAAATATTCTTATAAGCATTGAAGAAATAACTAGTATGCCAAAGACAAGGGCTACAACACAGTCTATAAGGACGAATGTAAGCAAATTAATCTTAGGTTGCTCACAGGCACAAAAAAAAGTCATTTTATTCAGTTTGAGATGGGAAAAAGACACTTTAAAATATGTAGCTGTTCTCAAGAAGTCAGCATTCAAAAAGACATTTATATTAAATAGCTTTGCTGCTGATCCGGCATTACAGAGATTAACAAAATTATACCCACATTCAAAGCTCAGGCACCCAGGGGAATTTAATAAACCAGACAAAGTTCCGACAAATCTTCCAAATGGGATAATGAGAATGAACACATACACACCATCAGATGGCATAAATACTATATCAGAAAAAGAGATCTCTAATTTCCTGAAAGCTAGTTAAGAGCAAATTGTATCTTCTTCCATAGGTCAGAAAAGGATCAGTAAAGTTTGAATACCGGGGCTGTATGTCTAGTGCTTTTTTTATGACAGATCAGGCAGAAAACTTAATGTCAGACTTCCAAGATGAACTCATCTTCTACTTTTTCTTTCTATCAATCTTTCTCCCTTAGCCTGCAAGAACAAAGCTCCAGTACTAAAGCATTTACAACACTGCAGTACAATTAGAAACAAGCACATTGCCAGACAATCTTGATAAAAAAAAATAAAAATCAAAGTGATCTACACAGAGTAGGCTGTTAAAAATCAGCTGCCTTGAACTTGTACACACAGAAATAAATGCATAATATAAAAAAGTAAGGAAGCAAGTTGCATCAAAAAGAAAAAAAAAAGTGATTAAAATATTTGCACAAAGGATAAAAACTTGTTACACTATCCCCAATTTCTGCACTGCAGTATCTTCTACTGTTGGAGAAGGAAAAATTAAGGTTCCAAAATAATTCATACATACTCTCAGTAACCTTTAACTAATCCACAAGGTCTGGAAATCAAGCTAAGATTTCACAACAGGACTGGTATAAATAGGAAAACTGTTTAATGACTATAGTGATCACTGATACCATTAGGGATAAATGGACACAACGAATATACTTCCAGTCATGCACCAACTTATATAACACACCAAATATCTGTGGAACGATAGGACCAACCTAACTTTCTCTCTAACAAGAGTTAAATCCATTTCCAAAATGTGTTGCCTTTTGTTATTCACAAAGGATTCTTCACAAAATTTTTTTACCTGTTTAAATGAAAGAGAGGCCTTATCTTCTCCAAGGTGATCATACTGGAAAAATAATTCTGAATAAATTTAAAAAAAAGAAAAAAGAAAAAAGTTTCTTTTAATAGTTAAGAATCAATCCCATTGGATTTTTTCAGCTTTTATATAAAGTTGTTGCATAAATTCCAGTTGAACTCACAAATAATTTGAGAATGATAAAAATTATATTGATTGGGGAATTATTGTCTGGGAAATTAAATAAAATAAAAAATCATCATCTCTCCTCTGCAACCTCTTCCTGGCTATGCCATGAGCTTGATTGTCTGTTTAGTTAAGTTATTCAAATTCTCCTTGCCTGACTTATTTTATTGTTCAGACACTGAGAATGATGCTGAATGTCTCTAAGTGTGCTACAATGCTTCCTGTCTCGAAGTGTGCTGCAAAACTGCATCACTAAAAGAATCATAGAATCATAGGATGTTTAGGGCCAGAAGAGACCTCCAAAGGTCATCTAGTCCAGCCCTCCTGCAGTGAGCAGGGAGACTTAACTAGACCAGGCTGCTCAGAGACTTGAATATCTCCAGGGATGGTGCCTCAACCACCTCCCTGGGGAGCCTATTCCACTGATCCACCACCCTCAAGGTAAAGTACTTCTTCCTGACATCCAGTCTAAATCTACTCTTCTCTCATTTAAACACATTACCCCTCAACCTTTCACTACAGGCCGTTGTAAACATCCCCTCTCCAGCCTTCCTGTAGGCCCCCTTCAGGTACTGGAAGGTGGCTGTAAGATCACCTCAGAGCCTTCTCTTCTCCAGGCTGAACAACCCCAGCTCCTTCAGCCTATCCTCATAGGAGAAGTGTTTTATCCCCCTGATCATCTTTGTTGCCCTCCTCTGGACCCACTCCATCAGGTCCATGCCTTTCCTGTGTTGAGGGCTCCAGAACTGGATGCAATACTCCAGGTGAGGTCTCACCAGACAAGAGTAAAGGAGCAGAATCACCTCTTTTGATCTGCTGGCCCCACTTCTCCTGATACAGCCCAGGATGAAATTGGCCTTCTTGACTGCAATTGCACACTGTTGGCTCATGTCCAGCTTCTCATCCACCAACAAAAGTTCTTTGAGATTCCTGTATGGAAGACATCATGGAAATGCAAATTAGATTTTGCACTAAGCAGCAAAAAAAATATCTTTTACTCCTTTTAATGTGAGACAGAGGGAAGCATCAAATCTACAGAGCCAGACCTAATTCCAGAAAATAGAAAGTGAGAAAAGCTACACTCTAAAGGGTGTAATACTGTAACGAGTATTGTTTGATTTAATAAACATTCATTCATTCAGTGATGAAATTCTGCTGCTCTCCAAACACATCCTTCCATCAAAGTTTTAACTCCTTGCTGTAGAAATTTAAAATATGTATTTTACGATAACAATATTTTGTGGCAAAAAGTTAGATTCTCATCTTAAAATGTTTCCAATGAAAATTTAATTTAGATTTCATTAGAAATATGCATGACAAGCTATAAGGTTGTTGTCAGAGATCCCATCAGCAGTTCTACCATCAAAGCACATGAAAACCTACTGTAAAGAGGAACCATCATGCTGTGCAGAGCTCTCCGAATAGCCTGTACAAAGTCACTTAGACTACAAAAATTGACATTTCTTTACTTTCAAAATAATCACCAACAGACCCCGTATTTTCCCCTAAATGTTAACTCACCCATTCTGCCATGGTGGATGGTGCTCTTGATTATCCATATTTCTCATGGAAGGTCATGGTAACAACAACAGCTTGACTTCCACCTCTAAAGGCACTGGACTCATACACTTATCCGGGAAGGCAGCAGGGACAGTGGAGGGAGGGCTTGCACATTAGCAGCATGTTTGAGCTGATGCAGGTGGCCATAACTTTTTGCAGATGGAGGTATAAATTTCTAACATCTCTCAGAGGACCATAGCATTAAGTATGTATGTACAATACCATATGTAAGAGTTTGAAGTCACAATGACTTCCTCAGAAGAAGTATCATTTAGAGAACTGAATCATGATTTTTTTTTTTCTTTCATCTGGAGGAAAAGGTCCCAAAGGGAGAGACTGTCAAGATGTTTGTTTATCATTTTTCAAATGAGCTGCCAGAAAAGAAATGCTGGAACATTTTCATCCTGGAAAGATCAGAGACATTGTGGTCTTCTATTTTTATCACTTAACAAGCCAATAGCATGAGAATAGTAAGGGATCTTCCCCATGCACCAAAACAGTGCATGTGTTGCAGGAGAAGGAAACCACTTTCTTGCCCACAGTTTAAAAGAGGGAGAGTTGTGGGGTCTACACAGGTCTAAGTTTAAAAGCTTCTATTTAAATTGCTGTTCTATCTATTTAAATTGCAACTGTGGACTTCTGGTTTTAAATGTAACAGGCTTCATAAGCTTCATACCTTAAACTTGGGAAAACACCCATGGTTTCAACCTATGATTTCAGGGAGGAAATTGGGTTAAACTGTGAACATATGTACATCCTAATGTGGCTGTGGGTAATCTCTACATATGCCTTTAACTCTCCAAATGTTAAATAGTGGGAGAAGATGCTCTTCTAGGTTGGCAGCAAAGAGATTTCCCCCAGTTGTTTTTGATTTTGGGGTGTAGCAGTCCTAGAAATAAATTATCAAATTGTCCTCTGAGATTCATCTTGTACTCTGTCAGAATCCTGCTTCCCAAATCATGCCAAGTTCTCCAGACACGGTCCCAGATAAACAAATATTAAATCTGTTTTTCTAGTCTAGGGAGCCTCTGTAGCATTCACATAGACAAGGCTTGTATTTGATGCTACAACAACTCAAGTTGTTCTACAGTTAACAAATATATTGGTTCTTAATCTGCCAAACATCATAAACACTAGTGCAAACATTTTAATATGCTACTGTGTAGTCATTAAATATTGAAATTAGTTCTTAATTAAGTGCTTTGTTTGACATAAAAATCCTCATTCTCAATGTAAGATTTAGTCCCATTCCAGCACAAGGGAAGCAGCATGACATGATGTGTTGGACCATCTGTATTTACAACTGCTGGCTTTCCTAATGTGTATATGAAAATTAGGTCAAGCCTGAAACAGGTTTCTTTATTTATCTAGAAGATACCTCAGGCTGTTACTAAACATGAAAATCCATGGCTTTGAGTAGGTCTGACCAATTACAGAAATTAATGGTTCTGTTGAAATAGCACTCCTGAAAGTTTTGCACATTTGTTGGAAAAGATACGGTGCTGTAGAATTACATAAATTTATCATTTATCTTTTTTTTATTATTTTTTTGACTTCTGCAAGCATATTTCCATAACAATGTGTGTGCTGAAAATTAGAGAAAAATAGAAAACTTATTTTTCAAGATTTTATAAAATCTAAATCAAGTCTCTGTTTACTTATTTACTGGTTTTTTTTCTGTTTTTGGTTTGGTTTTTTTTCCTTTTGTTTTGGTCTCTAGGGTTTGTACCTTCAAACAGAAACTTAGGTGATGTACAATTTCACTTCAAAATTACACCTTCTAGGCCCAGCCAACTTTTCAATATCCATCCAGTCACCATTGTTCTTCCTATGACTTTGATCTAGACAGAAGCAATAGAAGTAGTGTGAGCTATGAATGGAAAATCATATAAAAGGGAAGCATCAGAAGCTCATTAAACACAGTCAGTTACAAGGAATGAAGGACAACACATGAGAAAAAAAGTGCAGTTCTAGGGTTTTAATCATTACTATTTTATTAACTTTTTTTTTTTACTAATTTCATGCTAGCTTCTTTAGAACTGTAGTTTCCTAGAACCTTTTAGATTGTTTATAGACCTTGTAACACATTCCATCTCAATATAATTTAATACTGCACAAAGACTTTCACCAAGTACTTTCTAGTCCAGCAACTACTTGCTGTATACTACTATTCAGTACAAAAATTATTTTTGTATTGCTTTGCATTTCACTTCTGATGGTAAAAGATAAATAAGTACTTGACCACAGATCCTCAAAATATTGGTTTTGAGCAATCAGGCAGGGTTGAATTTCCATAACGGATGGAATAAATGGTCAAAATAATAATTTGTAAGAAGACTTAAAACCACCCAGGAATTTTGTGCTTTTCTGCTTCATACAAGATTCTTTTGTTTCAAACACTTCCCCATTTTTAAGTAAGAAAATTCTGCTTTGATATTTAGAAAGTTTCAAAATATTGAAGCCATCTGTTTCAACATTTTCCACTGCATTTTGGCATGTTCTATTTTTTTCTTCCACTTGGTACCATTTCAAAATTTTGAAGTAAAAAAAATAGTTTAAAACAAATTCCTAATAATGATCCCAAGTAAGTTCACATTGCTTTGATTGCATCTTCATACATTTTAATATTTTTTCTTATCAGGACAGAATTTTGGAAAGCATTAGTATCTTTCTGACAAGCTGGTGTCTTTTAAAAAAAAAAACAAAAATATCCCACTGAAAAAGCAAGTATGTTCCTGTTTAAAAACAAAACAAAGTGAAATATAGTTTATCTAGAAGGATTTTTCTCCAAAAACCTTCATTACACTCACTAAGAAGATACGTTACAGTATTTAGAGATTTAGTGCAACAAAAACAATAATTTATATGCAATTCTCCTAGCTTTATGGTATAAGATAATCTGCAAATCTAAAAACAAGTCTTCCCAATACCAATGTGCATTCAAGAGGCTAATTAATATGATGTGGAACTGAATGTGCAGATCTGAAACAAAACCAAAAAAAAAGGCTGATGTGATTCATCTTTCTCACCTATTAATGTTTTATCCATTTAAAACAAATAAATAAAGTCAGGTATGCAGGTTATTTAATAAGCTGGCTGACATAAGCACTGATTTGTAGGATAGGATGCAAATGTGCCTTCTTTTTAAAGAAAAAAAATTAAAATAGGGAGCATGGAGCCACCACTAAAATATTAATGTTCTTAAACAGTAAAGGCACTAAAATATTACTCTTTTATTTGTTCATTTTCTTATGCTACTTTTAACTAAAACGGAACTTGAACTAATTTGTTTCCACTGGATATGACCAGTCTGGGAATTCCCAAGAACTGTCTGAATAAAAATATTCAGTTTTATATTCAAGTGATGTTCAGCAGAAAGCAAAGCACATCTGCACATAGCTTTTATTTCTTTCTGAACAGTGGGAGTACATCCTTCACACACTAATAAATAGAAATCGAAGTGGGAACTGTTGAAATGAACTGTTGAAATGAAATCAGGAGCCACTTATTGTTATTCCCTGCATTCTATAGCGTAATGTAATTATCTAATATAGTTAATTTCAGACATCTCAGGTAGCTATCAAATCGTGTGCACGCTAAGTACTAAATTATACTATAACATACCTCAGTACTTTCAATAGCACCATTAGCTGAATAAATGCTGCATCATACAAACATTAGTATTCAAATCTGCCCATAATTTCTAAAATGAAATGAGATCACTTCAGGTACTAACTTGAAGCAAAGGTATTGTGTTTGGCTATTACCATTACTAATACAGTCACTGAATGTACACATACGACTTCATACAAAAAAAAAAGTATAGTATGAATCTTTCATTTGTTTGTTCTAAATTGTCTCTAAAATTCTCCAAATAAAGATATTTGACTCTTCTTTTGCAACAAATAGTTTGAAAAGTAGAGATCCACATGTAGAGGCTGAACTTTTATTTAGTGATGCTAATGACAACATTGTCACTAATTTTGCATTTTAGAATGCATTGTCACACAAACCTTCTTAAGGAAGGGCTGTGTTCTTAGGGACTGCAATTTCAGCTGCAGCAGCATGCTGTTCAAGTCTGAGCACTGAGATTGCTTCATTATTCCGCTGAGAGTTCGATGGATTTGGTTCAAACACCATTGAATGTGATACTGTATTAATTGCCCTGGAGGGTTGCAAGGCCTTTGAACTGTGGCTGTGAGTGATATTTTGCTATAAGACGTGTCAACACTTGGCTGGTTAACTCTAGGGCTGGGTTGTACAGCATGCTGGGACCAAGTATCTGGAAAACTACTTTGCATCTTAATCTTCCATCTGTTTTCTATCATGCTGTGAGATTGACTGGCCATTCTATCAGAGAAGTCTCTTTTCTGGAATAGGCAGCCTAAGTAAAAATATTGTACTGTCAAAGAGTATTAAGGATATACTATCATCTTTCATGGTTCAAAAAGAAAACAATTGGCAGACAGAGACAAAAGTAATACACTGGGTGTGATGTGCTATCCTTTCCTCTGCAGAGGAGCAGTCTGTGCCCAACTTGGTACATGAGAAAATAGTGTTAAAAACGTTCCCCAATCGCACTTGTCTCTGTGTTTGCAGGTATAAATTTTCTTTAGGTATAACCTCAGAATCTGTATTATGTCCTTTTCACACAATCCCACAATAAGGATTGTGTCCTTATCACACAATCACAGAATCACAGTAACTTCATGACATGCTTTAGGGGCAGGCATGTAGGAGGCTTGTGTTTGGGGTTTCCTTTCTAATGGTCAGGTATTTAGGTGTTTTTGTTGTTGTAGCTATGGTTGGACTAGGCGATCTAGGAGGTTCTTTCCAGCCATGATTATTCTGTGATTCTGTAATTCTTAGGTATAACCACAGGCAGTGTCCTTATCACACAATCACGTAACACATAATCCATTTTAATCAATGTTAGAATAGCTCCAAGAGGTCACAGCATAGCTTTAGGAGTTCCAGCACTCAACTGAATGTTACAGCCTCCAAAAGTTCAGTTCCATCCTCCCAAAAGAGCTCCAATCCCTGTCCCCTTGTCCTCTAAAGAGGAACACCATACTGCAACCTATCACCATGTCCGTTTTTGAAGTCACAGCACTTTTCAGTATACAGCGCAGTAGAAATATTTAGGAGAAAATGCTGCTTATATTTGAGGTTGAATATTTAACAAGAATGTCACCTTAAAATTAAATGCAAGAGGCTGCATTTCAGATTTTACAGCCTGATTATATAGAGCCACACACCCTGGGACATGAAGGAAACACAAAGTGTAGCCATAGTCTTTGGATCTAGGACAAAGAGTTGCCCTTCCTATTGTTGGTAATATGAATTAAATAACAGAAAAATATTATTAATGCACCTCTAGTTTCAACCAATGGAGAAATATATCTTTCACTTAGGATTTTATTTAGTATGACAATGGCAATATTGCTTCTATGGAACAGTAGAAGAATTTGGATAGAACCTTTTCTGTAAAAATACTTGACACTTATGAAAAAGTTATTTAATAATCCCTACATTTTACTGGGCTGCATAGTAGGTAGGAGTTGGTTTGTATGACAGGGCTGTATGTGGCCTAGAAGAAGTTAATGTCTCTGAATTTAGTTTCTACCGGTGATAGTCCTTTGTAATAGGCAGATTGAATGTTCCCTAGGAAGAATGGAAATAAATATGCCTTGTAAATAGCAGATTGTAGCCTGAGGGAAGGTACAAAATTGAAAACACTGCTATTCTACTGATTAGGCCTGGGTTCCAACCATTAACAATCATATTTGTATTTAGCATCAGACTGGACCAAAAAAAATATCCTTCCTTCCCCACAATAGATCATAAAGTGTTGTTTTAAAAAATATTTTAACACCTACCTTGGATTCATTCTTTCATTTTTGAATACCAATTTATAAGAATAATTTTCCAGCAGTCATTTGAGAGATGTAAAGATAAATAAAAATAACTAAATATATATAATTATATAACTATATATATATATATAAATAACAAATATTGTATCTGTTTTTCTAGTCCAGGGAGCCTTGGTAGCATTCACATAGACAAGGCTTGTGTCACCCTTCAGGTACTGAAAGGTGGTTATAAGGTCTCCACATAGATTGCTCTTCTCTAGGCTGAACAACCCCAGTGTCGTTTATCTGCCAGTTACCAGAGGAGGAAAAAGAGTGAGGCAGAGACAATTTTCTTCACCAAGACACCAAGAAGCCTATATTTATTAATTTACAGCTCTTTTTATACCCTTTTAACTTCAAGGTAATTGGACAATGAGTCAGCCCCCCCTGGGGTGATTGGCTGGGGTGCCACAACACCCATAGTCAAAACATCTTTCTACTGTTTTACAAACAATTGCCAGCAAGGTAACAGGAAGGAAAAATCCTTTGCTGTAGTATTTTAACACCCACAGTCACCCAACAGTCTTCTCCAGGCTTGCTTTTAACATGCACACCCTGGACTTCAGAAAGGCCAACCTTGGCCTTCTCAGGGAACTGCTTGGAAAAGTGTCATGGGACAGGGCTCTGGAGGGCAAGGGAACCCAAGCAAGCTGGATAATATTCAAATGCCATTTCCTGCAGTCTCAGAATCAGTGTATCCCAAAGTGCAGGAAATCTAGTAAGACAATTAGGAGATCTGCATGGTTGAGCAGGGAGCTACTGGTAAAACTGAAGTTGGGAAGAAAACTAAAGAGGGAAATATATAAAACATGGAAGGAGTGACAGGCCACCTGAGAAGAATACAGGGAGATCGTTAAAGGATACAGGGATGCAACAAGGAAATCTAAGGCTTCCCTTGAAATCAAGCTTGTGAGGGAAGTCAAGGACAACAAGAAAAGCTTCTACAAGTATGTTGGAGGCAAAAAGAAGCCTAAAGGCAATGTGGGCCTGCTACTGGATGAAGCGGGTGCCCTGGTGACTGAGGACAGAGAGAAGACTGAGTTACTGAATGCCTCCTTCGTTTCTTTAATTCTAAGGCCAGCTACCAGGAGTCCGAGGTCTCAAATACCATAGAGGAATTTGGGAGGGAGGAAGTTATTTCCTCAGTTGAAGAGGCTTGGGCTAGCGACCAGTTGGGCAAACTGAACATCCACAAGTCTATGGGATACACCCACAAGTGATGAGGAAGATGGCAAAGGTTTTTGCTAGGCCACTCTCCATAATTTTTGAAAGATCCTGGAGAACAGGAGAGTTACCCGGGGACTGGAGAAAGGCCATTGTCATCCCAATCTTCAACAAGGGCAAAAAGGAGGACGCGGGTAACTACAGACCCATCAGCCTCACCTCTGTCCCTGGAAAGTTGATGGAACAGCTTGTTCTTGCCCCCATCTCTAAGCATCTGGAGGAAAGGAGGCCTATCACAAGTTGTCAACATGGATTCCATAATTGGAAGTAATGTTTGGCTAATCTGATAGTCTTTTATGGTAAGTAGATGGATAGATGAGGGGAGGGCAGTGGATGTGGTATTTCTTGACTTCACAGATACACATATGTTAGGGGCTGGAAGGGAACTAGAAGATCATCTAGTCCAATCGTCCCACCAGAGCAGGATCACCCAGACCAAGTCACACAAGAACACATCCAGACGGGTCTTAAGTGTCTCCAGAGATGAAGACTCCACAACCTCCCTGGGCTGCCCGTTCCAGAATTCTGTCACCCTCACTGTGAAAAGGTTTTTCGTTCTGTTGACCTTAAACCTCTTGTGCTCCAACTTGCACCCATTGCCTCTTGTCCTGTCATTGGATGACATTGAGAAAAGT
>JANHGL010017809.1:161118-176048 GCA_024611195.1 Ceyx melanurus | reverse complement strand
GCCTCTTCAACTGAGGAAAGAACTGCCTCCCTCCAGACTTCATCTGTGGTCTTGGAGACCTGGGACTCCTGGTAGCTTACCTTTGAAGTAAAGACTGAGGCAAAGGTGGCATTCAGTAACTCAGCCTTCTCTCTGTCCTCAGTCACCATGGCATCTGCTTCATCCAGTAGCAGGCCCACATTGCCTTTAGGCTTTTTTTTGCCTCCAACATACTTGTAGAAGCTTTTCTTGTCCTTGACCTCCCTCGACAGCTTCATTTCAAGGGAAGCCTTAGCTTTCCTTGTTGCATCCTTGCACCCTTAGACAACATCCCTATATTCTTCCCAGATGGCCTTTTCCTCTTTCCACTTTTTTATATATTTCCCTCTTCAACTTAAGTTTTAGCAAGAGTTCCTTGCTCAACCATGTAGGTCTCCTAATTGACTTACTAGATTTCCTGCCCTTTGGGATACACTGATCCTGAGACTGCAGGAAATGGCATTTGAATATTATCCAGCTTGCTTGGGTCCCCTTGTCCTCCAGGGACCTGTCCCATGACACTTTTCCAAGCAGTTCCCTGAGAAGGCCAAGGTTGGCCTTTTTGAAGTCCAGGGTAGCCATCCTGCTTGAGGCCCTATGCCTGCTGCCTGAAATTTTAAACTCCACCTGTGACATGCAGGACATGATAGTGTTTGACTCAAACAATCTAAGAAGTTTAGACACTCAGGACATCTGTTGTTTGTCTGGAGACCCCTCACCCCCTGCCCTCTGCCAAGATGCATGCCTGAGATTGGAGATGGGAAAGCTCTGTAGCTGACGCTGGGATTGAAGTGTCCAAACGATAACCAGGCCTTTATATTTCATGAAGACCACCAATAAATGGTGCCAGGATATTTCATGAAGACCACCGATAAATGGTGCCCGTCCTTCTGCAATAAATTAGTCTGAGGTGTCTCCTGCCTTAATCCCCCAATTTATGATGCCTGATCTCACCAATTAGCAAAACTAAAGACTGTGTTATGTAACTTATACCCCCCTCCCTTATCTCTTGGAGGAGTACAGAGAAGGTAGAAGGCATTCCTCATCTGCACAGGGAGAGAATTGGGGTGTAGTGGGCAACTATATAAAAAATCTGGTACACTATGGATAAAAAGGAGAAACATTTTCCTGGAAAAGAAAAGCTCTCTGCCCCACTGACGTCGTTGTCTGGACCGTGGTGATGACTATTCTATCGCTTGTTGTCTTCTGTTTTCTCCTGTCTTTTCTGTTTCTATTTTTCTCCCTATCCTGTATGCTTTAGAAACTTTGATATGGTATTCTAATAAAACTTCATCATGCATGTGGTGTCTGACCTCGTTTGCATCTTAATTTCACTAATTTTGGGGATCACTTTTAAACCTTTCATAAAAATTGTCATGTATCCTAATATTGGATCGTGACACCACCATCTTGTGGTCACTACAGCCAAGGGTGCCTCCTACCTTCACTTCCTCAACCAGTCCCTCTTTGTTGGTCAGTAAAAGGTCCAGAATCATTCCCCTCCTTGTCGGCTCCTCCAGCACCTGCATTAGGAAGTTATCATCAATGGTCTGGAGGAACCTACTGGACTGAGCATGTCTGGATGTGCAACTTTCCCAGCAAATGTCTGGGTAATTAAAGTCCTCCTTGACAACCAGAGCCTGGGATTTCAAAGCTACCTCCAGCTGCTTGTAGAAGTCCTCATCAACTTCCTTATCCTGATCAGGTGGCCTGTAGTAAACACATACTACAATGTCTCCCATACTAGTCTCACCCTTAATCTTTACCCACAAGCTCTCAACCTGCTCCTCATTGTCCCCCAGGGAGAGTTCCATACATTCCAATTGCTCTCTCACATAGCGACATAGAGAGCAACTCCACCACCTCACCTTGCCAGCCTATCCTTCTAAAAAGTACATAGCCACCCTTGACAGTGTTCCAGTCATGTGAACTGTCCCACCATGTCTCAGTGATTACAATGAGATCATGGTCCTGAGATCTCACACAGATCTCTAGTTCATCCTGTTTGTTCCCCATTTCCCCATGCTGTGTGCATTTGTGTACAGGCATTTTAATGAGTTTACAATGCTCGAGAACCTTCTGACTGGTATCATCCCTGAGGTAGTAGTGGGGATGGCACAACACTCCTCAACAATCTCCAGCCCACTCCCCAAAGGACAGGCATTTCCCCCCTCCCCTCTCATATCTAGTTTAAAGCTCTATCAATGAACCCAGACAATTTATATGACAGAATCCTTCTTCCCCTTTGAGAGATCTACTCTGTCTGATGCCAGCAGACCAGGTGTCCTATAAACCTCCCCATGGTCAAAAAATCCAAAATTCCAGTGGTGGCACCAGTCTCAGCCATGTGTTAATGACATGTATTTTCCACCCCTTGTCTGTGCTTTTCCCCTCTATTTGAGTGATTGATGAAAAAGCTACTCAGTGTTGCTCTGCACCATGTCTTTTGATCAGACCTACAAAGTGACACTTATGGTGTCACCATTCTCCCCTTCCCAGCAGAACCATTCCACACTTCTTTTCCATGCAGCTGACACTCAATTTATTCTCATGGTAATTTCACCACTAAGCTTCTACAGTTTTCCACACATTAGGAATTATTTTCCTTCTTCCACACAGGAGCATATGCTAACTTTCCTTATGAAAAAAAAAACTTTATACAGTTGATGTGTTTATAATCCAACCTTCCACCAGTAAGTAAAAGCAAAGTAACAATTTGAAAAAACAGTTATTTGATACATCTTGATTCAGTTATATTAATTTCCAAAGAATGCATTGAGTAGGGTTGATCTAAAGCAGTGACAAGCCCTGCTGTCTGCTGTATACCTAAACTAAGATTAAATTAACAAGCTCTTTCAGTTTGTAATCAGGTTATAAAAATAAAGTGTAGCAAACAGAAACTAACCTGTTTGTTTTGTATGCAATGTATGTGCTGTGTCCAGACCTTAATTGGACCACATAATAAGACGCTTTTACAGGCCGTTTTTTATAAACACTTTTCCAGACATGCTGTGCTCCTGATATTCCCCACTCAAGGCCCAGTCCACAACTTGCTAAATAACTTTTATAGGTCTAATTAATCAGGTTGGTGATTCAGTAGCAATCCTATTAAAGCAACAGTCCTTGAGAACTGTCATTCTTACTGCAGCATTCTCCTTTCTTTCTAGAAGGTTTCTGTGAAAAGAACTACTGGTAAGATCTCAGGACATTTCTGTGTTTCACAATCTGATGCCATCCTAGAAATGTCTCGCCCAATTCGATGTGAGATAGACTGTCTATGTGGCTGAGTGCAGCACCAAAAGACCCACACATTAATTCTACTGCCATAAGAAATATGGCAGCAGCAGCATGGCACTACATCCAAGATCATGACATGCTTTTCTGCTCCTTATACTCCTTCTTGTTATGAAACCAGGAGAGAGCAACCATTATGCATCACAGACAATCCCTGAGATCTTTCATGTCTAATATTATTGTGAGACAAGATTAACCTCCATCACTGAAACGCTGCCTAGAGTTTAATAGGTGTCTAGAAAAGTTACCCTCCAAACTAGACAAATTCTATTGAGAATTACATATTTTATTCTAGTATTATTAAATTTAAGGAGCTACTCTATAGAAGAAGGCACATAGGCCCATTAAAGTGAATAACAAAGCTTCCGTTATTGGAATTGAAGCCAAAATTCCCTGACATGACTCAGAAATCTCTGAGACTGGTTATGACTATTCAACTCAACAGGTGCTTTCCATGAAAAATAAAGTGTTGGAAAGCCCTCAGAAATTAGTACAAAAAGCTGCTCATGTTACAGGATTACCACTTTTCTAAGATCTCCTTTCTGTAGCAAATACGCCTTTCACACAGGAATTTGTGTCTGGTTAATACTTTACCAGTATTATCAAGGTAATACTGGGACTCCTGAATGAAGAGGCAGCTCATGTCAGTCAGATCTGCTGTAGCCTTCCAGCATAAACGAGGTACATTTTGTGACTGCACATTATAACTTCGGATGTATTTAGCATGCTGCTGCTCCACTTGCCACAAAGTAGAGGATTTTTCTGAACTCTGTGAGAAACACACAGTTATTTGTCAAATTTTATTCTCAGTTATATAGGAGCAGTTTTAAATGCTCATATGAGTCAGCTTTTTTACTACTCTGAACAATTTCTATACTGCTTATCATGTTTCCAACCACACTTTTAAACATGTTGAAGTTAATCTCATACTTCAAACTCCTTATCACACTGAGATGTTTTTTTCCTGCTTCAACTTTATCATTCATTTTTATGACAGGAGGAGAAATAATTTGAATAAAATAAGATACTCTCACCCAAAACTACTTCCATATTTTTTAAGGAAATTTTGCTATTCTAAGGTTTAATAAAAACAACTTGGTTAACTACGGCTGAAACAACAATGCATTTCTTCACTACCTGGATATGGCTGATAGATGCTTCAATCTATAAATGCTTTTGTACTCAGAAAAAGTTGAATAGTTGGTCTGTGGACTTAGTCACTCAAAACTGTGCTGTTTCATAGCCTTTGAAATGAAAAATGTCTATAAATACACAAATTTCCTGCAAAATCCAACCCTAACCCAAACTTACCATAAGTAAATAACATTATAGGGTGATCTGAAAACAAACAAACAAAAATTCTGGAACATAAACACTACTTTGCGTAGTTTTCTGAGAAGGCTCCAGCCTTGTTCAATAATGAGTTAAGCCCTGTGGCAACAAAATGCTTCCTATCTGGGCAGCTCATGCCACTAAACTAACAATTCCTGTTATTTCCACCCTGCTTATAGGCAAACAGCAGGCTTTTTACTCATTATTTTTTTTTTCTTCTATCCCCTTGAACTTCCTTTTACAAGTTTTCCTGTTCTTTGGCAAAGGTGTAGATATCAACACCATCTGGCTGCATGCAAGGAAATGTTACTCATGATTCCCTGAAGACAAGCCCGCCATAGTAGCTGTGAGCCATTGACATGATTTCCAGCTTGGCACTTCAAAAGGGTTTGATTCCACTACCACTGTTTGCATTTCCTCACCGAAGAGGGGGTGCGGAAGAAGGAAAACCCAGCCTCTCCACTGGATTTATAATGGTAGGGAATGTGACTCTCTTTTTTAAGAACACAAAAATTCCAGTCTCGATTATGTGTCACTACTATGAAATCTGCCTGCCAAGCCACTGCTCTGTTTCTGATAAGGACATGGCAATCTAATGAAAGGGCAAAATATAAATCTTTTAAATTGCTTTTAAGCGCTGCTCTTTGCACATTAAAACCATCGTGGGAGAGGCTTTGGTCTCAGGAAACACATTGGCAAACCTTGTCAGTTGTCACCATGTTTTACCAAAATATTTAACCAAATGAGTAATAATAACTTCTATTTATCACACACACAAGCAGCGAGCAACTCTTGCCCTCCAACTGTAGATTTATGATGAAGAAGCATTAGAAGCAGCATTCTTAATGCAGCGCCTGTCATTTGTTAGTTCATTTCCACAAGCACATATCTGTATGTCTAAATATCGAAGGCAGGACTCCCATGACAAATTAAAGTTAATGTAAATTGTATGTGTCTCTTAATTCTCGGAATTGAAATAATATTAGCACAGCATGCAATGGCTAAATGAAAGCTTGCTAGAAGCCTTTTAAGTACAGCACTTTCCTCAACTCGGTACCTTTGGCTGTGCAGCCTACTCCGGTACTTGTATTCAGAAACTACCCATCGTTAAGGTGCTTTGACTAATTAACCAAAAAGCCCATTACATTGGTTGAAGTGTCATTATCCTTTCACATCAAGCTCAGCTCCAGCTAGTGATGAGCTGCATCTACCTGCAAATACAGACAGAGGCAAATAACAGTTGCTCTGCCCTCAGGGCCCAAAAGGGTCTGAAGCTGAAGCCCAGACAAGGTATTGCCAGCAGAGCCCCTCTCTCTGCAGAGCATTTAATCTCAACCATACACCACACCTGGGGTGGCTTTGCTAGCAAGTAGCTATTGCACTGAGTTCATTGTTGTGTTTTTGCCTTGCCTTTGAGTTTATAAAGGACAATCTTTCATTGAAAGCTCTGAATTTACACACGTAGAAGTGGTTTGCTAAGAAAAGAAACCAATAAGCTATTACAAAGACAATCTGCAATTAAAAACTGGATGAGCAATTTGAGGCCTGCATCTTTTAAAGTAAAACAAACTATTCAGAATTGTACTTCTCTATACCAAAACCAGTGTTGCCCAGCAATAGGACAAGGGGCAGTGGGCACAAGCTGGAACCCAGGAGGTTCCATCTGAACAGGAGGAAAAAACTTTATTTTAAGGGTGTCAGAGCCTGTCCCAGGCTGCCCAGAGAGGATGTGAAGTCTTCTTCTCTGGAGAGATTTCAAACCCTCCTGGACACTGCAATGCTGGGTCCCCTGCCCTGGGTGACCCTGCTGGAGCAGCAGGGTGGCACCAGATGATCTCCAGAGATATGAGCCTTTCTGGAAGACAGTCAGTCTTCGTATAACCAGTTTGAAGGTGGGGGAGTAGTGGAGGGGGAGGTTTGAGGGGGGACCTCATCAATATCTATAAATATGTTAAGGGCGAGTATAGAGAGGATGGAGCCAGACTCTTCTCAATGTCATCCAGTGACAGGACGAGAGGCAATGGGTGCAAGTTGGAGCACAAGAGGAGTGTTTAGAGTAAACACAAGGAAAACATTTTTCACAGTGAGGGTGTCTGAGTTCTGGAATGGGTTGCCCAGGGAGGTTGTGGAGTCTCCATCTCTAGAGACACTTAAGACCCGTCTGGATGTGTTCCTGGGTGACTTGGTCTAGGTGATCCTGCTCAGACAGGGGGGTTGGACTAGATGATCTTCTAGGTCCCTTCCAATCACTAACATTCTGTGATTCTGTGATTCTGTGATTTCTTCTCTGTACAGGGGTGACTGCAGTCATTTCCAGACAGAAGAGGCAGTCTCTGGAGCTATTTGGGCCCCACAGTCCTTCTTCAGAATACTTCCATTGTCGCATGGCGATAGTGACCACACCATCCCACCTTGACCTCCCAAATGACCAATGAGCTGTTTGTGTTGGAGGTAAATGGTCTGGTGAGTGTCTAGTGTACAGAGTGGAAATAGAATCTCAAATACCATGAAGTGTCAATATTAATGCCTGATAATAGTGCAGAAATTCATTAAGTTGAGCAAGTTAAAATCTGACACAGCTGTTTATATTCTCCAGCACGAAAGAACAGGTTCTACCTCAGACCTTCTCTGGACTTGTTTCAGTGAGCTCTTGGCTTTATCTTCTTTGCTGCTCTGCTCTTATCTGCTTGAGAAAAGTCTAGAATAAACACTTTGGTGATATACCAGCTGTCTCTGTAGCTTCTTAGAGAGAATGAGCAATGCATTCTGCAGGTATGACACAGTACTTCTGCTTCATGGAATGGGGGACGAAGAAAGAATTGTAACTAAATCTATCTGTAACAAGTTTGGGAAATAATGGGGATCAGCAGGTGGTGGATTACTGGGTGAGAATAAATTTATGGTCTAGGAAAAAATAATTCTTGTGGGATATAGTAGGATTATTGAAAATGACAAGATACAAGGTTCTGCTGAATATGTTTTTGCCATGGTAAATGCTGTCTCTGGCTAAAAAGATTGTCTATCTGGCTATAGATCAAAAGCCTGTGCTTTGCTGACTACAAACTTGCAAAATTCTAAGAAGAAGAAAAAATAAATAAATTTTTTTTCCTGTTTCTTTTCTTCCCCAACTCTTCCAGCTTCCCACACAAACATAATGTGCTGGAGAAGATTAGTAAGAGTGAACTAGTACTATTGTCAGGTGTGGTCCCGAGTGCCCAAGGGTGCTACGGAAGATGAGTGTAATTTATGTTGTACTTGATGTTGGTGCTGGGATTTGGTATTGTTAAAGAGGAACTTAATGGAGCTGTGCTGATTTATCTATGTGGAGTACCAGGCCTTTCATATGCCTTGTTTCTGCTGGTTTATAGCTAGACCAGCAACAAAAGTGATTTCCTTTTATCTTTTTCCAAAAAAGCCTGACCAAAGCCTGAGACCAGTGCCGTGGGTGACAGGAGAGGAACGTGCCCAGCATCACATGATGAACAGACCCTCATGGCCATGGCAGGGCCACATGTGATTTCTGGTGAAGGTGTAGCAGGGGATGATGGGCTCTCTGGGTGCTGCACCACAGCCCGAGCAGGCTGGTACCTGTGCTGGGGGTCGTCGGCAGAGGCTGCAGCACTCAGTCTAGACTGAGTTCTGCAGGGGTGGTAATGTTCACCATGGATGATAGGGGAGGCTTCCCAGCTCTGTTGATCCTTTTTTGCACTGATTTAAATCTCCCTTAGTTCTCCTGGTTCCTGCAAAGCCCAGTCCTGGTTCTGAGAGAAGTGACTGAAGATTTGGGACACTTCTGGGTCCAACATTTCCAGTCCTATTTTCATTTGTTATTTTTCCATTCTTCTGCTTAACCCTTCTTACCAAAAGCACTCTTTGGTGACTAGCAAATTAATTGGCCGGAGAAGGAGTCATCAAAAATTAATCTCGGATAATTAGATGTTGATCTATCATTATCTTTGAGTTTCAGATCGTTTTTGTTTTCATTAGCTGACTAGCTCCTGGTGGTAGGTATTTCTGAAAATTTCTTGACACTGAGGGGGTCGTGACTCCTGGAGTTCTTGGACGTGCTTCTCTTACCATGTCCTTGCTTACCTAGCAGGGGTTGTGGGGGAAAGCTGCTTTAGTCATGCTGCATATTTACATTTTTATCTGCTATATGGGGTATCTTATGTAAGGAACAGAGTTTTCTCTAGACTGCTAGAGATCTGGAAAACTCAGCACCACAGAATTTGCAAAGGAGCATTTCTGGGTTTTTTTTTCAATGTTTTTCAAGATAAATATCATTTGAAACAGCTGTTGAGAGCATTAAGAAATTCCATCTGCATTTTATGTAATTCTAATTACATAGCAATTAATTTCTGATACAACAGCTGATTAATCTTAGAATTAGGTCCTTGAAATTCAGTTGCTTTATGTGACACAGTATTACTCCTTTTATTATGAGTCCTTGTATGTGAAAATAATATAACCAGATTTCTGCACTTTTAAAGTTTTTAATGCACTAAAAAAAAAGGTCATTCCATAGCTGCCTTTGTCTATGATATTAATAAAAGCTCTATATCTTTTTTTTTTTTTAAGCTGATATTCTGTATGTTGCAGTAATAAATGGAATTTGTAAAATTCCATTCCATTCCATTCCAAAGCATGGAATTTGTAAAATTTTACAAAATCCTGATATTTGGGAATTATTATTTTCTTAATGAAAATCCAGACAGAAGAAAATATTTACCCAAAATAGGTACCTAGAAATGTTCTTGGATCAGCCACAATAGTCACTGGAAAACTGTTTTGAAGGGAATGCTAAAAATAACTTTGTTTGGTGGGGAGGAAGTTAATTCAGGATCAATACGCTGATGAAAATATGCATTTTAAATTAAGGAGTTTTCATTCTCAATATTTGTGATGTCTTATTATACACATTATATCCTGAAAGTGTAATGATATTGGGCTGCATTTACATCTTTATAATTGTCCTAGTTTGGACAGATGTTATCTTAAATTTTATAAAATATGAGACCTGGGGCTTATAAGGAGACAAGAATTTATTTAACAATATATATATAGAGAGAGAGAAAGAGAGAGAGATATTTATTGTAGAATGCAAAACCAAACAACAAAATGTATAATCAGTAAACTTTGAAACAACGGTATATATAACAGACACAGATGGCTGCCCTTCCCTCCGACAACCAGCAGTGGCCGCTGGAACGCCCCATTGAACAGGGAGGGGGCAGGGTGGGGGAGAGAATGCAACGAGGTGACTTGAAAGAAAAAAAATCCCCAGTCCAGTTTTTTTAAGAAGAAACAGGGTCCCAGGGGATCAAAGTGTCAGACGAACCCATGAAATATGCAGCTGACAGAGGTGCTCCGGGAAAACCTGGTGCTGAAGAGCTGGTCAGAGATAGTCCAGTCTGGGAAGCTAGAACTAGCTGGAGAAAAGCAGATTTCCTTTTTCTCCTGAGTCCACGCTGAAGAAAAGAGAGTCCTTCCGGAAACCATTCCTCTTCCGTTTTTTGTCTGTGTGCATGTCCAGGCTTGTCCCGTCCCGTCGCCCCCACAGGCAGGATAAAAAAGTTTGTTGTTTTTTTTAAAAAAAGGGAATCGCTACCCCTTGACAATAATTAAAAGATATTTTGAGTTCATTTAAATGCATCCCCATTTGCTAACCACCTGGACATTGAGCCTTTCATAAGACACAGAAAATTATCTCACTTGTCTTTAGAAACAGAATAAACAGTGAACAGCAATTATTATCCCTGATGTTATTGATTAAAAGGTTTCATTGCTTTTCTCTCTGGCTGCTTCCTGCTAAGAGAGGAACTGTGAGGCTGTTCCTACCTTAGAGATATGGAAACTACTTGGAGGGAATGGTTAATTTATAGCTTTGGTCTGTCCTGTCTATGTACCTCTTGTAAATTCAACATAGTATTCAGAAAAAGATAATATATCATCATTTTGTGATCAGATTTCAGCATTTGCTTGTCAGGAATAACTAAGGTCTTCAGTTCATCAGGAAGGCTGTATGAGTGCTCTGAATAAAATGTAGATCGAAACAAAGTTAAGTAAACCAACCCCTACAATAACTTGAGAGTTCCTGTTTGTTTTTATTCAAACCTGGTTTAGTTTCTTGGGTAGGGATCTGCAATTTAGTTTTAAGCAAAAATTTTGATGAGCAGAGAGCTGGTAGGAAAGATAAGTGGGGTCATTAAAAACAAATCCAGCTCAACATTATGTATCTCAAGTTGATAAATCTTTAACTAATCTCTGTGAGTTTAGTACTGGTTTTCTGCTGGCACACTTGTTGCCTTTGACTTCAGTGGAGCTCTGTCCGCCAGCTGGGAATGTGGCTTAGGAAGTCGGTAGCTTTCCAAAGCTGTCTTTATTAAGAATATTTATCTTTCTGATGCCTCCAGATTTTACTTCTGAGTTATGAACAACAAAACCATAGCCTCCTAGGAACCTAGATTTCCTAGTGGTTTATGTTATATTTTTTGAGGACTTTTTTTTCCTTAAAACCTGTATACTCTTATTTCCATGATGTGCTCCTTTATCATATCCACCACATGGGGCAGGTGTGTTTTTCTGTGCACTGAAATTGGATGGAAAGGTGAGTAAGGGTCACTCTATATCTCCTCTTGACTAAGGAAGAAGACTTCTCCTTTAACAGGTGAACAGGACTTAGTTCAAATTTCATTCTAGAGTATTAGCAGGTAGGCTAATTTTAAATGCTTGATTCCTTCATCAGTAGTAGCATATATATTTTCAAGCCAACTTATCACGTGAAGATAATTTAAGGAACAGCAAAGTGAACTATTATGAAGTTTGTATGTTTTCATTCTCATTATGAAACTAGGAGGAAGTTGATAAAGTAAAAATCAACCAGTTAAGTAACAGCTCTCTTTTTAAAATGGGGTATCTGCTTTGTATCTCATGAGCAATGCAGTCATTAGAGTAAAACAATGCACAGGGCCTCAAGCAGGATGGCTACCCTGGACTTCAGAAAGGCCAACCTTGGTCTTCTCAGGGAACTGCTTGGAAAAGTGTCATGGGACAGGTCCCTGGAGGACAAGGGAACCCAAGCAAGCTGGATAATATTCAAACGCCATTTCCTGCAGTCTCAGAATCAGTGTATCCCAAAGAGCAGGAAATCCTGTAAGAGTGTTAGGAGACCTGCATGGTTGAGCAGGGAACTCTTGGTAAAACTTAAGCTGAAGAGGGAAATATATAAAACATGGAAGGAGTGACAGGCCACCTGGGAAGAATACAGGGAGATTGCTAAAGGATGCAGGGATGCAACAAGAAAAGCTAAGACGTCCCTTGAAATTCAGGTGGCAAGGGAGGTCAAGAACAACAAGAAAAGCTTCTACAAGTATGTTGGGGGCAAAAAGAAGTCTAGAGGTAGTGTTGGCCTGCTACTGGATGAAGTGGATGCCCTGGTGACTGAGGACATAGAGAAAGCTGAGTTATTGAATGCCTCCTTCGCCTCAGTCTTTACTTCTAAGGTCAGCTACCAGGAGTCTGAGGTCTCAAAGACCATAGAGGAATTCTGGAGGGAGGAAGTTGGATGACATTCAAGAACCACCTGGATGCGTTCATGGGTGACTTAGTGTAGGTGAACCTGCTCTGGCAGGGGGGTTGGACTAGGTGATCTTCTAGGTCACTTCCAAACCCTAACATTCTATGAATCTGTGATCAATATTTGGAAAAGCTGATCTGTGTGTTGCTACCTCAAACCAGATGGTCAAGCAACGAGCAGAGAAGCATTTTAGCTCTACTGCAAAGGTCAGATTATTCTTTTTTTTACAGATGGGAAAAAAAATAATATCTCAGATTCCAGGTTTTAGGCCTTTTTTTTTTTTTTTTTTTTTTTTGCGCGCGTGTGTGTGTGTACTTTCAGCTTATTGAGAAGTAGAACCAGATTTTGGGTATTGTATTTCTTTTCAAGTACAAGAGCACAGCAGCAACTAGTGATGGATCTCATATGCTACAAGGGCAATCAACTTATTGGTCCTACAGGTCTTGGGATATGACCAGAGGAAATACCCACCTCATGAAAGGAAGATCTCTTAAAGATGCAGAGATTCTGCAGGTGATTTTGAAATTCAGAGGAGTTTTGGTAACTGTATATTCTTGAAAATTCATAAAGTCTAACTCCTTTGCTGCTTGTCGTTCCTCTCATTTTCAAAAGCTCGGTATACCAAGGAACTCACCTTAATACAGCATGTCTACAAAATAAACACAGAAACATTATTGTAATTTTCAAGATTAAAATAATACAGATTCATCTTTGAACTCTTGTTGGTTTCAGCCTGAAGCAAACATGAGAACAAGACCATTTTTTTCGTAAATAGAAGCAGAAACCTCACAGGGGACTTCATTTAACAAGGTTTTTGGACTGTTTGAGTGGTATTCAGTGACCTCGAAATTTAGGTGTATAAACTGGCTTACAAGCTGATCAAGTCATTGCCATTGAAGAGTGTTAGCTAATAGATTGGTCTCACCAGAAGATTTCTGTACATTTTATTTATAATTTATAAAATAATGTAGATATTATTTTCATAAAGGTATATTGATAAATGACCTCATTATAAATACCTGTGGATGCAGCATATATAAACTGGCCCCTAGTTAATGGTCAGGGGGTGATGTCTTCTTCCAAAAGAATACCTTTTCAGTATAAATCATAATGAAATAAGAAAACATACCGATTTCACCAAGAAGGATGCACATTCATTTAAATAGGTCTGCACCATATACTATGGGCAAATGCAAGCTTGACTCACTTATGCTGCAAGCCAACCAAAAACCAGAAGTCATAAATTAGCCAGTGATTAAGTACAACTAGTAAAGCCTGACTGTCTTGCCTAATATATTGTTATGTCTAATCTATTCCACTATATAATACTTGGTCTGGAGCTGACTCATGTCCCACATGTTATAAGTAGGGACAGAAATGCTGTATATCACACATAGATAACTCCCTTACGAGGATAATTGTCTAGATAATTGCAGGGAATACCAGATTAGGAAACTGGATTGTAATACAAGAAAACAATAGTGAAATTTCTATCTTGGATGGGGTTCACTCATTTATCAATTCACACATATTGATAACAGACATGAGAGTCTGGTGATGATGAGACACTCAAAGACAAGTGTTCCTTCAAAAAGAGTTAAATTGCAGCCCACTAAGCTGAAGAAAAGTAAATGTTTTGCAGTCAACTCAACCACTTAGATATGACATTCTTTACAGCAATACTGTGAAAAAAACCCACAAACTTATCTTGTGCTATATATTCCTGAGCTAAATACAGAGTCAAATGTCTGGATCTAGAAACACAAATGTAAAAAATTCCTTTTATAAGGATTTGAATGCACAATTTGTACTTGAAATTGGAAAATAAAATATATTTTAAATCACCTTTCTAGGTTTGGAACACTGCACATGAAATTTGTGTTGTCCTTCATTTTGACTTTCTCCCTTACCAAAAGTACATTACTTATGATCAGATGTCAGATTGACATGACTGAGTTGTACTAAACTGCCAATATTACCAGCTTTTCTGATCTGATAAGAGGTTCATTTCAAAAATACTTTGCTTTATCAAAGAAAGATGAAGGTCTCAATGTCCCTTGACCTTGTTATTTAACAGACAATAGGCCCATGAATTTTTCACAGATTCACAGAATGTTAGTGAATGGAAGGGACATAGTAGATCACCTAGTCCAACCTCCCTGCCAGAACAGGGTCACCTAGACTAAGTCACCCAGTAACACATCCAGTTGGGTTTTGAATGTCTCCAGAGAAGGAGACTCCACAACCTCCATGGGCAACCCCTTCCAGAACTCTGTAACCCTCACTGTGAAAAGGTTTTTCCTTCTGTTTCCCGTAAAACCTCTTGTGCTCCAACAGTCTCCGGTGCTGTAGGCTAAATCCCTGACTAGAGAAAGCCTGTTACCTGTTAGATAAAAAGAAAAAGAGGAAAAAAAAAGAGCTTTCTCTGTGCACAGGAGTCAGTTCAGCAAAGCTTTTGATACAGTATCCCATGGGATCCTCACAGCCAAATTTGAGAAGGGTGGATTGAGTTATGGTGTAATAAGGTGGATTGGGAAGTGGCTACGTAACAGATATCAGAGAGTTGTGGTCAGTGGAGCAGAGTCTGGCTGGAGGCCTGTGACTAGTGGAGTCCCCCAAGGGTAAGTACTGGATCCAGTATTATTCAATATTTTCATCAATGACCTGGACGAGGGGGTAGAGAGCACCCTCAGCAAGTTTGCTGATGACA
>JANHGL010017809.1:147330-161018 GCA_024611195.1 Ceyx melanurus | reverse complement strand
GTGGCTGACACAGCAGCAGGCTGTGCTGCCATCCAGAGAGACCTGGACAGGCTGGAGAGCTGGGCAGGGAGAAATTTCATGAAATTTAACAAGTGCAAGTGTAAGGTGCTGCATCTGGGGAAGAACAACCCCATACATCAGTACAGGCTGTGAGCTGATCTATTGGAGAGCAGCTTTGGAGAAAGAGACCTGGGGGTCCTGGTAGACAGGGGGATGACCATGAGCCAACAATGTGTCCTTGTGGCCAAGAAGGCCAATGGCATCCTGGGAAGCGTTAGGATAAGTGTGGCCAGCAGGTCAAGAGAGGTTCTCCTACTCCTCTACTCTGCACTGGTGAGACCCCACCTCGAATACTGTGTCCAGTTTGACACCCCAGTTCAGGAAAGAGATTTAATGGAGATAGTTCAGAGCAGGTCTATCAAGATGATTAGGGGAGTGGAGCATCTCCCTTATGAGGAGAGGCTGAGAGAGCTGGGGCTCTTTACGCTGGAGGAGACTGAGGGGGGACCTCATCAATGTCTATCAATATGTTAAGGGTGAGTGTCGGGAGGATGGAACCAGACTCTTCTCAATGTCACCCAATGACAGGACAAGAGGCAATGGGAGTAAGCTGGAGCACAAGAGGCTTAGGGTCAACAGAAGGAAAAACTTTTTCTCACTGAGGGTGACAGAATTCTGGAACAGGCAGCCCAGGGAGGTTGTGGAGTCTCCATCTCTGGAGACACTCAAGACCCGTCTGGATCTGTTGCTGTGTGACTTGTTCTAGGTGATCCTGCTCTGGCAGGGTGGTTGGACTAGATGATCTTCTAGTTCCCTTCCAACCCCTAAATTCTGTGATTCTGTGATAGTGTTTTACTCCAAGAGAGTCATAGACAGTGAATTTGGAAGCCAACTATGCACAGGTCACATCAATAACCTTTAATGTCTCATTTTATGCTGGATTTCCAGGAAGTTTTCAGGTTTCTGTAACTAGTGGGGTTCCACAAGGATCGGTGCTGGGCCCAGTTCTGTTCACCATATTCATCAATGACCTGGATGAGGTCACAGAGTGCACTGTCAACAAGTTTGCTGATGACACTAAACTGGGTGGAGTGGCTGACACACCATAAGGCTGTGCTGCCATCCGGTGAGACTTGGACAGGCTGGAGGGTTGGGCAGGAAGAAATTTAATGAAATTCAACAAGGGCAAGTGTAGAGTCTTGCACCTGGGAAGGAACAACCCCAGGTATCCGTATAGGTTGGGGACTGACCCGTTGGAAGCCACTGAAGGGGAAAAGGACCTGGGGGTCCTAGTTGATGGGAGGCTGACCATGAGCCAGCAATGTGGCCAAGAGGACCAATGCCATTCTGGCATATATTAAATGGGGTGTGGCTAATGGGTCGAGACAGGTTCTCCTGCCCCTCTACTCTGCCCTGGTAAGGCCGCATCTGGAGTATTGTGTCCAGTTCTGGGCACCCCAGTTCAAGAGGGACATAGAATTACTTGAGAAAGTCCAGTGCAGAGCCACAAAGATGATTAAGGGAGTGGAGCATCTCTCTTGTGACAAAAGGCTGAGGGAGCTTGGGCTCTTTAGCTTGGAGAAAAGGAGACAGAGGAGTGACCTCATCAATGTTTATAAATATATAAAGGTTGAGTGCCATGAGGATGGATTCAGGCTCTTCTTGGTGATGCCTGATGGCAGGACAAGGAGCAATAGGTGGAAGCTGAGACATAGGAAGTTTCATGTAAAACTGAGGAGAATTTTTTTTCACTGTGAGGGTGACAGAACACCGGAACAGGCTGTCCAGGGGGGTTGTGGAATCTCCCTCTCTGGAGACATTCAAAACCGGCCTGCATGCGTTCCAGTGTGATCTGGTCTAGGTGATCCTGCTGTGGCATGGGGGTTGGACTAAATGATCTTTCAAGGTTCCTTTCAGCCCCTGGTATTCTGTGATTCTGCAGTTCTTATTCATAAATTCTTTAATCATAAGAACACTGGCAAAGTGCCAAATGAAATTATCAGGCAGTAGGTTTAAAACAACAAAAGGAAGTACTTTTTCACACAATGCATAATTTAATTGTTGAGTTTCTTGCCACGGGATGTTTTGTGTGCCAAAGTCGTAGGCTAGTTAAAGAAAAAATAACTACCAAACAAACAAGTCAAGTATAATTCAGAGAACACAGTTTCACCAAGGCCTATTATATGAATAAAATCTGCAGCTCTGGAATTCCCCAAATTCTAATCCACTAATGAGGATGGGAATCATCCTATTCAGAGAAGTGACTAATACCAAAAATATATATACTGATCATGGATAGCAGCTGAATAATGTCTACTAACTCAAAATACCCATTTTCCATGTGTAATAATATATTCGCCAGCTACCTACACATCCACGCATTGGTGCCATATTTACTATGAAAATGATAGCTCAGGTGATGTTCAGCCCTCAGCCACTCTTGCCATTTTTTGCATTAGCAGATGTTGCCATAATTCTTTTTCATAGTTTCACCTTTCTGGTTTTATCTGCAAAGAGGGCTGTCAAATTTATCTTCTGTTTAGATCATGTGCAACAACAACAACAAAAAGATGATATCAGATGCTTTTTGAAAAAAAAGACAACTTTTCGAGATACGTGAAGAATGAATGTTGCTCAAGCTCCCTTGGTTTTTTTTTCTAACAGAAAACTGAGGGCATGAACATGTGCTTTGTTAAACCATGAAGCAGAGTCACGCAAGTTCTTTGACTGTTATCATGTTTTCGTTCTTGAAAGAATTTTCAAAATTAGTTAGGTTAGGTTAAACTACTCTGTACAAGCTCTCCTTCAGAACTAATATCACCTAAACCAAATATATTTTAATTTACTTCCATGTCCAACCTAAATTAAAGCAATTTTAATTTTGAATGACTGTTGGGAGAAGGAACTGATGTCACTTAAGCAATCCATATTAAATTCCATTGGATTGGGTTTCAGTTTTTAACTTTTTTAATACACACATATCAAGAGTTGCTTTTGAAAAAGTAATGAATACTTTAGATAGATATTCCTTAATAGGTACATTGGATAACATAGTAGATTTCTCTCCACTTTTTTTTCTGAAAAAATCAGTCCATGCTACAAAATGCATTTACTTTGTTTAATACTGAAACATAAGACATGAATATTAGTTTTTAGCCTTCTTCACAAAAGACGGATACTTCGGAATCATTTAACAACTGATCAAAAGGCATAATTTAATTTTTAATTAACTAAATGTTGATGGAAAATATGTGGGAAGAATCTAATCAGAAGTGGGAAGGTTTGAATGGAAGAAACTGTTCATGGGAGTGTTACTTAAAATCCAGAGGAATTTCTGAAATAATTCCTTGTTAACTCGACTACCTTTATCAGCTTTACGTATAGTATGATTCACAGCCATGAAGAACCTGTAGTTGGACAAATATCTGGGCAAGTTATTTGTTCTGAAATGGTTTCTAGATCACATTTCAGTAGAAAAAAAAAATGGTGCTTTTTTTCGTATTAGGCTGATTAAAGTGGTTTCTTTTTTTTTTTTTTTTCACAATAAACCAGATCTTCTAATAATGTTCTTAAACAACCTAAGATAGTGGCAATTACATGGCTGGTATTGTTGCTAAGTGTTCCTGTTTGGAGATGAGAATTAATTCTACTTCTAAGAGAAAACTGAATCCAAACACACTGGTGAATAACTATAAAATTCACTTTAAGGATAAAATAATGAAGATATTTAATAAATAAATATTTAATATTTCCCACCTTTGAAATCTAACCTAGGTTAGGAAAAGCACAATCTCTGGTAACATGAACTGCACTGGTTCAGCCAACAGGCTAGTGAGGTTGTTTTAGATGGTCTATCCCCACTCTGATGCTTTGTTCGGATCTTTAGCGTATGGGATAACAAACTGAAATAGCCAAACTAGCTTTAATCTAGTTCTGATTAATTTACCCAAGCCATGACTACTTTCCAATGGTAAAAATTGTTTACTGTTGAAATGCTTATATGTGATTGACTCAAATACTTCTGTGATTTTTCTTGTGTGAAGTGTTTAAGGTCAAACACCACAGCTTGATGACTGGTACAATAGGGATTTAGATACTTTTCAGCCCAACAAAGAAAACCATAGAAATACATCTTTAACTATAACATTGACACAGTGAATAATTGCATTGCTCATTCTTTTGCTTCTCCACACAGTTAAAAAAAAAAACAAACAAACAAAAAACGTGAATGAGGATATTAGCGGCAAATTTAAGAAACAAGCATCCCAAAGAATGATGGTGTCTATATTCTCAGAGGAAAATAATTATCTACTCCATATGTTGCAAACCATATGGACATTTCAGAGGCCACCTGGAATTTCTCTGACTTATAAATAGAAGTCGCTTGAGGAGGGGCTATAACTCATTCAAAGGCATGGAATAATGGTATCATTCCAGCATTTCTAAAACTGTAGGAAAGTTAGTTGAGGAAACAAACAAATAAACAACAGAACACAAAACCCAAACTTGGAAGAAATTAACTATATCCAAATATCTGAAGAAATACATTAGCAAGTTGATGAGATGCTGATTAGTAGTCAGAGAAGAGCCAGCATCACACACATCTGATGGAAGTTCCCAGTCTGGAGACAACATCAATACAAAAACATCAAAAAGAATGTTTAACCTGCCAGCGGTTATAACACTGTATCTATAGAACCTAAATAGCTCTTGCCCATGTGACCTCCTTAGAGAGTTTTTAGCTCGCTGTAATGGCTTGATACTGGTCATGGAAGATCTACTAGTTGATTTTATGGGGTTCTGTGGATGTCAGCCCTTCAGGCAGAGATTTAAGAAAACGAAAAATCTCTCACACACTTATCTACACAAAATCTCTCATATCAAGGTAAAATATTTAAACTACATTCTGTACTTTAGTGGACAACTACAGCACAGCTTGTTCACATATTGAAATGCAGAACAGGCAATATTTTACACCTCTTTTAGCAATGCTCTATATGTGCATTATTGTTATTATTATTCCCATTTTAGCACTATATAAAGGTATGTGAAATAGGTGTTCATGAGAATGAGCAGACTCTTACAAAGTCTAGAACCCATTGGTCATTGGGGAAAGGTTTCTTTATGACACCTCTCCTTTGCAAATGGCCCACTACTGCCTTGTGGAACCTTTCTTGAATTCCTGCCAATGACACTGGATCCAGGTTTGTAATGAGGCTAAAATCAACACCTCTAAGCTGTTCCTGGGTGACTTGGTCTAGGTGATCCTGCTCTGGTGGGGGGGTTGGACTAGATGATCTTCTGGGTCCCTTCTAACCCCTAATATCTGTGTACCTGTGAATCTGTAAGTGGGAGGAAGACAAAGTAAAAGGGAACTGGGAAAAAGTGAGAGGAAATACCGTGAGAACAAAGTAATTTAGAAGATCAAAAGAGAAAAAAGGAAAGATACTAGGAAAAAAAAAAAATAGAAGGAAGAATGAGATAACTATGGTATAAACGCTGAAGTAGATTTACTTTTTCCTCTGTTCTCTCCCTAGCACTCAGTGTCAAGTCAAGTGCACATTTGTCACTGTTGTAAGAATTAACAATCTGCAGCTAGGAGAGAAATGGGCTGATGGCACTGCCCTGCAGCTTGCACAAATCTACAATAGCATGAAACTCTCTTTATGGTTTAAAATAAAAAAAAAAAAAAATTGCTTAGCTTCAGTACGTCCAAAGCCCAGAACACAAACACAAGCAGTTTTATTCTATTGCACACTATTAGAAGCTGAAGTTTCAGTCCCTGAATGCTACATTCTCAGTATGGTCCACAACCTCATTTATCTCTCCTCACTTATCCAAAACACCTTGTGGCAGACAGGGCTGTCCAAGCAGCAAAAACACCACGTTAAACTCCTGAGAAGGACCTTGGGAAGGAACTGAGTTACAGCATCAGGAGTCCAGAGCAAACTTAAAGTCTACCCTCCTATCCAGAGCTTGCTTGGCAAAAACATAGCTCTCAGAACAGGTTAAGTAGAGAAAAAATGTTTTGTATTATTATTATGGTTCACCTATTTCATTATCACACATTTTAAATAAGAAGAGAGAACCAAGAGGAATTATTTCAGAAAATCTAAGCTCAAGAATTGCTCTCAGACATGCTCTTCAGGTGTTGTTTTGTTGTTATAAGACATGTTTTCAGTTTATAATTCATCACCCATTTTTACAGTATGCACAAACCCCAATATTTCTTTGTTAGAGTTAATCTTCTCCAGCTGCTTTTTACTGAACCTGAGGTTATGATCTTCTGTTCACATCATTATGCTCAGGGGAGTGTATAGAGGAAGCAGCAAGAGCTGAAATCTCTCCTCACATAAAATACCAGGGTTTTTTTTCAAAAACTATAAACTAGATTAAAAAACAGGATAAAGACATTCATCACAGACATGAACAACAGCAGTCAACAAAGCCACTGGAGACAAAGCCATAAAAAGTCATAATGGCAAAAAAATATAACAACATACTGATAAAATGAAATGCAGGGGATCAGGGAAGAAAGAGAATTTGCCTTTGAACAGTTTTCAAGTCTTTTTTCTGCTTATGCTGCTGGTTTCCTGAGTGGCTGTGTACAAGTTCTTTCACCTCTCTACTCACTGGTTTGTGTGCAGTAGAGGCAGCCCTAACTGCCCTTGTGAACTGCATTGAGACCTATAAAAAACAAAGTATAGTTAATGAAGAGCTGGCAAAATCACACTTAAGCACATTCTTCTAACTCCAACACATCACCACTCTACAAAAATCCACCCCTAACAGCCTTTTTGAAAAAAAAAAAAAAAAAAAAAAAAAAGTAATAGTTTCAAGTGATTACATTTATAATTTTAATAATGCAAGTTGTACAGTAAGATACTATGCAACTAAGAATTCATTACTTTTCCTTTCAGATTTTAATAAAAGTACACTATGAATTATTTAAACTAAATGAAACTTGTCAAGATAAATAAATTTTGTGCATGTTGTGATGCAGTATATTCTGGCTTTAATTGTGTTTGTTGCTTACTGAGTAGAGCGATTCACCAAGTCCAGTAATACATTTTCCCAGCCATTAGAAACAGGAACCATAGGAGTGTTGTATCAGTCTCATTACTCAAAGGTACAATTTTTTTTAGAAGTTGAAGTTAGGTTATTACACTAAAAAAAAAACAAAAACAAACAGCAACAATAACAAAAAAAATCATCAACAAAAAAACCCCAAACAAATAAAATAGTGAAAACATTTGAAAGGTTCAAGGGATTTTTCATGTACCTCTTCTGATACTGTTCTGGTCAGCAGAACCTGAGAATAATCACAGGACAATGAGTTTTCAGAAAAAACCAATCATGAGATTTAGTTAGTTACTCTTTAATATTTAATAAAGATGTAAATTTAAAAAGAATCATCCTTTCCATTCAGCTATGCTGTCAAGCTTCACAAAGACTATGCACCAAAGACCCCATCCCATACAGGTAAAAATTGTACAAATCTCTTTTCCAAACTGTTTTACAGCATAAATTCTTGGTGTTAACCAAGTAAGACTGGAGGTCCTTAATCACATAACACTCAACACACACACAAAACAACCCCAAACAACCAGGTGAGCACTCCCTTTGAAATAAGCTTCCTCAGTTAAGAAAAAAAAAAAAAATGCTTGCGGTCCTGAACATCCCTATTGTAATACTTGTTTTACTGCTGAAGAACCCATCGATTAGACCCTTCTGCATGAGATGTGGATCAAACTCGCACACCTGCCTTTCCCTCTGCTATCATGAGATTCATATAGATGTGACTCTCCAAGAAACCCACAATCCTACAAAGCAAGGTGTGTGAGCAGCAGCAGGACAGATCAAGGATAACTCTCTCTCCTTCCTACTCGTGAAAATTAAGAAAGAAAGCACTTTTAAGGCAACACATTACAACAGTTTAACAAATGACACAACATAAAAGAGACCCATAAGGAAAGTCAGAGCTCAGGAAGCATTTTGTCAGTGTAGCACCATTGAAAATACGAAGCTTTGGTGTAGGAGGATCTTCTTATACATTTCTATTCACTTAGTTACCTTTCTCTAAGCATAAGATGTAAATGTTGAACACATTGGGATTTTTCATAATCTTGAAACATCTTGAAACAATTTGGACACATGCAGTACAGAGTAGAAATCATCTGGAAACAGTAGGTGTTGAGAGTACAGAATAAGAGGAGATATCTTCTGCTCGTGGCCTCTAGATTCAGAAGAATTTATTTAAATAAATAGATCACTGTCTGAAGCTCTTATTTGTGTCCTCATGATTTCCAGCACCACCTCCAGAGGACATTTATATGCACAAGGATCCGATGCATTGAAGAAACAGAGCCCACCCTACAGGACATTCCTTATTGTCCTGGTTTGAGTGAGAACAGAGCTGTTCAGTGATTTAACTTCTCAACTCAGTCCTTCTCACTCCCTGCACTGTTTGCAGTCAGCAGCTGTTTTCCCAGGCAGTGGCTGCTCCCATCAGTGAGAACACCCCATGTTTAGAGTAGGTACCAAGGGTTGGTGAGCAGACCAAAGTCACTGCTGGATCTTGTGCAGCACACTGAGGGTGCAGAAAGTGAAAGGTGGCACCTGCAAGAGAAGCAACCTGGATAGGGGACCCCATACTGACCAGTGAGGGATCCTGGCCCGTAGACATCATACTCGGTATAAAGCTGAGGGATCAGGAGGGTCTTGCTCCTCTCTCTTTGCCCACTTGACCTGCTTTGCCAGCTTGGCTTGGGTTCTCTTGAGATTTCTTCTTCAGAGCACCTGAGGAGGCCTCTGTCCATTCTGCCTTCAGTCCTGGGTGTCCTGAATCCAGCACTAGAATCCAGTTCCTAAACACAGCTCCCAGCTGCTGCTGGGCCCAGTCTGGGAGCTTCCTAGTATCTGCTCCACCACACCAGTGGTGACGGTGACAGAATTGCCATCAGGGGGCTTGGGTTCCTTACTGGGTTTGTATATTTGTATATATTGTGTTTTTATTGTTAATATTTTCATTTAAGCTGTTCCAGTTTTCTATATCTGAGTCTCAATCCCTCATTCCCTTTCTCTTCCCCTGTGGGGAGGGAGGGGAGTTAACAGAGAGGCTGTTATAGGTCTAAGGGGCTGCCCTGACCTGAAACTGTGGTGCTTATTTATACCAACAGACACTCTAGGTTTCTGTAGAGAGAGGGACTTCAAGCACATCCCAAGCAAAAAAGCATGTAGCCAAAGCAGCCTCACAACTGGTATATAATGTACTGTAACAACAATGTTCTGATTACATCTCAACGGGCAAGCACTGCAAATTATCTGGAGCAACAACAGCTTTGCTCTCATTATCAACATTCTGAGCTATTTATACTTACACTGATTGTTATCCTCTACTCCTTGCCAAGAAACATTTTGAGAGCCCTTTAGCCACCATTCCTCAGCTTTTTGAGAGCTAAGTCAGATGCTGCATATATATAAACAGCCTTTTTGTGCTTGAACTTGAAAGATAAATCAGTCATCTGTATATGATCTGTGTTACAGCAAAATGTAATTTTTCTTTCTGACTGTGTTTATGATTTTTAAGTTATCTTGATTGCCAAGATAAATGTGTTCTCCATGGAGGCTTAAAATGGATATCTTAAAATGGTACATGGTTTGCCCATCCCCCTCCTCCTTTCTTCCTTTTTTCAACTGATTCGCAAATTCAGTTGACCCTCTGTTAGGTTGAAAAAAATATATATCCTGAAAATTAAAAGTCTGGCACAATCCTACACTAAAGGTCCATTTATCTTGTCTTTTCTATAAAGACAGTTTGGATAGTTTGCAGATTCTGGCAAAGATCCCATTTGCAGTAATAAAAGTCCCTGAGGACTTCTGGTACCCAAGACCTTTTCTTCCTGGATCCTGACCATATACTGTGATTAAACTGCTTATTACAGAAAATATTGTTATTATTTGTATTTTTTATTGTCAGAGAAAAAGCACACAAAAAACATTTGTATATTAAACTCTGGATAATACTGTCACTGATGTGCATGAAGGGACTCCACAAGCTGTAGCTTAAGTTCAAAGGCATTTATACCCTCTATATGCTGCTTTCTTATTCTCAACTGGGAGGGTTACTGGTATTCTACATGCAGAATTGTCATTTTAACTGCCAGCAAAGTAATTAATTAAGGCAGACTGTATGGAGCACAGAAACAAATCAGATTCTATAATCATCAGTTTGTGGGTTCTGTCTGATACAATCATCTCTCTGTGCAAACTATCCCAAACTCAGCATTGTTTGTTACACACAAGTGTGAAGACTGTAACCTTACCTTGCTTAATCTGTCCCTCATTGTGAATAAATTCTTCTGTCTGTTCCTCCTCATCCAGCTGCCAACCAGTACTATTTTACCGGTGAGTCCCTCACTACCTCTGGTGGCATGAGGCTTCTCCCAGTGACCTCAAGCTTTTGCATTCCAAACATGAAGACTGCAAACTTCCCTGTGGCTCCAGCTCCAGTGTCACTCCAGTGAAATCATTATACCAAACTGCTTTATCTTTCATGATGTTGGAGGATAAAGTGTGTGTGAAGAATTGCATGCTTGGAACTAGTTCTGAGTACTGAGTGGTTTTTCAGGTGGGGCTGTTCAAAGTTCTTGTGACATTTCTTTCTTTTAACCGCAACTCCAGTCCCTGAGCAATATAATCTTCCTTTTACCATGGGGTATTCTAACATAAAGCCACTTTGTCAGTGTGCTGGTGACACCACGATTGAAGTAGATATAGGTTCATTCATCCATAAATGAATGTGTAGTCTTCCTAAGCCCTAATGTCGTTTCATCAATGCACTCCTTATTTTGCAGTTATTGATACTAAATTTCATCATGATTACAAAATCACATTTTTCACTTCATTACATTTTGAATATTGAAGGGTTTTCCCCTTTATTAAATTACACTATATTAGAAGAGTCTGAAAATCTTCTGATGCATGACCAAGGACATCATTCCATCAGTTTTGTTTTTCTCATTCATGACATAGATTATTTTGTTTTTACCACTACATGTATTTCACTTTAATTCCACTTTATGTCTGTCAGGTTACATAATTTCTGATGTGTGAACATTCTGCTACAGAGCTTTACAGAATTATTCAAGTTTAAAGTAAAAACAGCTTTTTTGCATAGCTCAGGTGTTCAGGAATGAGATACGGGTACTTAAGTTACCAGTTTAAATAGAACACGGGGTACAAAGCCGTATCAAAAGCTGGCAAGAGCAGTCTGGCTAAAAAATTATTTCTATTTGAAGGCAGGTAATATAAAATGAATTACTTTCCTAATGGCTGGTTCGAAATGCAGGTGTTTATACAACAAGAGTTGCTCGCACAATCAATAGATTGTCAGAAATTTTAGCCCGAATTCCAGGTGTTCGATTTTGAACACAAATACTTTACAACAGGACCAGGAGAAATTCTGCTCTGTGTCTTAGAGCCCTGCCATACAGGTTTATTTGTATTACAGAAGAACTTAAATGACTGTATAAATGAGAGCAGGACTCCATAGTGTTCGGTGCTGTTCAAAAACAGGCTCCTAAAACAAGGAGGGACAAATTCAAAACTAACTGAAACTTAATTTAGGAGTCTAATCACCTTCAGCACCTTCAGGGGACACTTAAGGAAGAAGATGTAGATGGCAGGAGGCTAAATCACCTTCTCTGTGGGAAGCACCAATGAATTAATATAGGTATGGGATACAATAAGGGGACAGTCCCTGAGCTTGTCTATTTAACAAACAAGCCTTTCAACTTCCAGTTTTCAACAATAAAACAACAACAAAACTAAACCAAAAAACCCAACCAAACAAATCCAACAACAAACAAACAAAACACCAACAGATCTTAACATTTTACAAATTTGCCTCATTAACATAAGATGAAATTACATTTTCAGAGATGTGGAGATTCATCAACCCAGACTGCTGCTCTGTCTCTGGTGATGGCACCAGATTGCTTCCTAGGCACGACAATACTTTGGTTCAAAAGTTATTACAGAACAAAAGAATAAAAATGCAGAAATTCAGAAGGTTATATAAATATATATTTGTAGAAAAATGTTTACTTAGTCCCTTGGGGACCTTACACTATATTAATGACTAACCATTGGGTGCTGAAGATAAAAAAACCCAAAACAATCATGCCTATGTTGATCAGGGTATTCTGCCATTTCCCATACAGTCAGCACCTCCAAAAGCATGGTACATGGGAATTACACAACCACTGGTCCCTGAGGACATTGGGAAGAGGTTTATTAGTTACTGACCCTACCTCACCACAGAACAGCAGACAAGCCAAGGGCTTTTTTAATGGCTTATTTGCAGCATGCAAAATCAACATTCAGGCTATTAATTATTATGCTTTGTTTTGTTTTCAGAAAGAAAACCCCAGCAACAATAAACAAATAAACAAACAACAAATCCTTTAGTTTTAAAGGCTTAAAAGTCCATCGTTGTAACAAAGAGACAAGTCTGTCTCTCACCTGCAAAAAGGAGTATTTGGATAGAAAACAGAGAGTAATAAATCACCTCCATGCACAAAAACAGCGCCAGTTATTTTCAGGAGCTTAGCTGAAGCAGTGAAATTTCTTCTTTCCTGCCCATGTTAATGTTTATACCCATGTAGCGCTTTTGAGGAATTCCCTTCCAACAGCAAATACCTTGCACTTGTACTGCTGCAGCTACACACACGTATATGCCTATGAGTGTAAATGTCCTTTCTTTCCCCCCCAATAAAAATGACAGACTTGTTCTTCCTTCCCCCCAGAGCAATGGTATTAACAGACAACAGACCTTCACGCCTCTCCAGAGACAGCAATTTTGAAGTTAAAAGGCCACAAGGACATCTCAGGGGGACAATGGAAAGCCTGGACTATGGCAGAGGCTGCATTCCTGGACACCTCTATTTCAGAGAATAAATTATAAAAACCATAAGTATGTGAGCTCTTCAGTTAAGAAAGCATTAGCCTTTCTCTCAGTTTAAACTACATTTAGATTAAAGCAATTTAGCTTGAGACAAGATATTTTACTAGGACAGGAATGAAAATTAAATATACCTCCTCCTTCCCAATCCCTCTACGCTTCTTTCACCACTTTTGCACTCCTAAATAGAAGATAAATTGCTATCTCTATAGCACAGCAATTCTTTACATTCTCAGTTCAGCTGGGCACGGCCATGTAAGAATAAAGTATTAAAATGAATTATTTAAGAGATCACAGACTATGTATGGCAATATCCAAGGCCCTTAATGCTTTTTTTAACACACACTTCCTTCCAACACCCCAAATAGAATAACAACATTGTTTAAAGCCCTGCACAAAGACTACACTGAAATCAGTTTGGGTTGGTTTATTGGTTGTTTTTTTGTTGTGGTTTTTTTTGGTATAACAGACAGTAGATTTTTTTTCCATTTGCCCTGATATTTAACGTCAGTTTTTACAAGTATTTCTCAGAGATTGTGCCTCCTGGCTGTTGTCACTGCCATTTGCTTTGCTAATGTCGTCAGAGTTTGTTGAAACGTGATCATGAGGTAGAAAAGAAAAAAAAAAAAACACCCCCGCCCCCCCCCCCCCACAACAAAAAAAACAACAAAACACACCACACCACCCCAAACCAGCCAAATAAAGCACCTTAAACAATCAGAAG
>JANHGL010017809.1:132738-147320 GCA_024611195.1 Ceyx melanurus | reverse complement strand
TTTAACAGTTTTTCTCAGAGTGTGGGCCTCCTGGCTGTTGGACGTGCCTTTTGCTTTGCTAAGTCTGGCAGGTTTTTTTGAAACGTAATAATGAGGAAAAAAAAAAAAAAAAAAAACAACCCTCCCCCCCCCCCCAAAAAAAAGACAACAACAAAAAAACACTAGCAAACCCAATTTTCCTTTAAAGGTAGCTCTCTAAAAAAAGTACAGTTTCTTGGTTTGGGTTTTCAGTATTCTGTGCAAGTCACCCTTTCAAATTTTTGAGCTGGTACATGCATGAGCAACATACAGACAGAGGTGGGTTGCTTCCTAAAGCAAGGACTTTGCTCCTTCCTGTAACTCTATAAATAAGAGAAATATGCCTGTTTCACAGGAATTACTCTTATCAAGGCCTCCACATCTTACTGCACACCAGAGAGTATTTGATTTTCCATGTCTGTGTGGAAATATTTGTCTCCAACATAAAAACATGAAGTGGAATGCACTAAAACTGAAAGAATTTGGTACCTCCACTTTTAAACTAGTTTTACAGCTGTAAATGAAAGGGATTTAAAGGCTTTTGTGCAGATGCTAATAAATTCCATTCACAAAATAATTTTTTCACTTCTCTGTTACAGAACTTTCCCATACGCTTTTAAATGATACACCTGCTCTCATTATGTGGGCATATACCTTTGTCCTGTGATAATGATTTGATGATGAAGGAATGTTTTAAACGTCATTTCTCACATACCTCTTGATTACTTACTGAACTCCTTATAACAACAAAACAAATTTCAGCAAATGGACTGCACTCTGTAAGACACACTTTAACATTCTGGAAAATGTCTAACCACAACCAATCAGGAAATGTCCATTCAGTATGAATATTAATTTTCATAAGTAGGAAACACTAGAGTTCCAAATTTCACACTTCTAATTTTATGCAATGTGTATGAGATATGGCATGCAATAAAACTAGTTAAAAACACCTAACACTGAATGTTGTCCAGCCTGCTGTTCAGAATTGTTGTGTAAACTGGTTTGTGACAGGCACAGCCTTAGAAACAATAAATGATGAGAACCTCCATCAGCTGAAGATGTTGCCTTTTGTTCAGTTAAATAAAGCTAATCCAGCAGGATGTGTTACTGTGTGAGGAAATGGCAAATAAATGAAAGTGGCTGACAGACTAAACCCTTTGTTTTCTAAAACAATAGCTCCTCATTCTCTGTTGTAATAGTTCTCCTATGTGGAGCTCAAGGCAGAGGTGAGTGCCCTTCTTCCCTTTGAAGAAAAAGATTATTTGGATTTTAAGATGGTCTCTTTATCCCCTGGTGCTGTGGGCTTGACTGGTAAAACCACTACTGCGTTCTGGTCTGCGGCTGTGAGGCAAGGAGGGCACCATCACAGTACAGAGACGTCCCCAGGAGATCTGGGCTGTGAACCCCTATGTGACCAGCTCTAGAGGGATTTCATTAGGCCATTTTATCACACAGCCTAAGGTTTGCAATCTGTCTTTGGTAGTTTAGAGGAGAACAATCAGGGATTTGTCCAACTAGACCCATGTGGAGACTACACAAGCAGCAGACATGTCCTAAAGAATGGGCAGATTGATACAGAGTGGACCATATTGATTAGCTTCAGATATTTATGTTACCTACACTACATGTGAATCACATTGCCATTCACTGTGAGGAGCACAGGGAGATCAGCCAACCCCTACACGGGGCACTATCAAGGTGTGGTGGTATGAATTCTCCTCCTGTGGTCAGCTGAACTCCATTCTTCTTCAGTGTGTCTATTTAGGATGTTGTGCTGAACCTATGCAGCATCAGAGGGTTGTACAAAAAAACCCAACAACAAACCTCAAAGCTATAGAAAGGTAATAAATCTTAAAGCAGCCTGGACAGTTTATAGGGCTCTTAGGTGACTACATACACCAGAAATTTATGCCAGTGCTTCCCATTTGGTGGAGACATCTCTTCAACCATATGATGCTCCATATCAGGATTTGGAAACATCAGGATTTTTACCTCACCTCTGGTTCTGACTTAGCCATGCCAGCTCCCCACATTCTCCCCCTGGAACTGGTGATTGCTAAGGGCACATGCAACTTTTGCACAAGGGAAAAGCCATTGCCTTTGAAGACACAACCCTATTAATGACTGGAGACAAAAGGACATGTCATAAATATGGGTTGGGTTTTTTTAAAATAGGTAGAGTGAAGTATTCACACTTAAGAAAGCACACAAAAAAACATGATGATCCAGCACACAGTCATTGTCCAGGTCCCCTGCACAGAAGTGTATTTACCCAGAAAAAGAAATCTATTTCCATATGGCAATTTAATTTGGGGTCTTTTAATTGCTAGATGAACTATTTTAGAGACACAGTTACTGTTTCAATCTCAGAAGTTCTAAGCACATAACACTCCCACATCCTTCTCACCCCTTATGATCAGTGGGATTACAGTGGCACAGAAGAGATCAGAAATACAGAGAGAATAAAGATTTTATCAGTGTCATTAAGGGAGGGCAAATTCTGAAAGTATTTCTAAAACTGCAAGAGAAAAGAAACGGATGCAGTTTATGTCATGCTTTCATAAATGCTAAAGTTACCTTTATATCATCATGTTATCTTTATGTCCAATTAAATGACATGTGTTACACAGTAATAAAACCTTGATTTTTTGGAACAGGAAATCAGTAAAACAGTTTTCTATCAGACACTGCATCTGCCAATGCCTCAGGACACTCATGCTGACTAATGCTGGTAAGGCTATGTGTGACAATCATAGGCAAATTATTTTTTTTTCTGGTTGTTTTATTTTGATTAAATAGTGTTAAGTGTATAAATAGATTAAGTATTTTCTACCCAAACAAATAGAAATTTTCTCCTAAAAAAGCAAAAAGGCTGACAGTCATGGAGTCCTCTAACTAGTGGGCATATCTCCATGGAAGCTTGCAAGTTAAGCCATTTTATTTGTCACCGAGTGGTACAATTATGTCCCTTTGCTCAATGTACTTATATAGTTACCTATAAAAAATACTGAGAAGTGTGAGCAAATTTCTTTGAACTGAATAAACTGAAACCTCTAGGAAAAAATATAAGTGCTTTTGGAAATTCTTCCTAAGCCTTAAAACTGTAACCGTTCCCATTACTATAATTAAGTGTGGTTTGGGAATGTAAATGACTTGATTGATAATCAGCCCTTAGTTTACCTCTAGTCCAGATCAAGGACTCAAAAACTGGGATGCTGAATTATTGCCTCTCACTGAAATGTGATTCCCTAATCAAATTTTCCAGCCTAAGTGATTGAATTTTGAAGAACCTCAGTGATACCAAGTCCTCTAGCAAAGTCTGAGCAAGAAAACAGGCAACTGAAATCAGCTGCAACTCAGCTCCCAGGCCACCGTGAAGCTCAAATTAAGTGCATGCCATCTGCTGCACTGCAGGAAGCAGAGACCACAGGTATTGTCACTCTAGCCCGTGATCACTCTGGATCCACTGCCTTGTCTTGTGGACAAAAAAGATTTCAGCCCCCTGAAATAACTGAAAAAAAAAAAAAAAAGACAGATTGTTTTTGAGACAAATCTGCTGCAAAGTAGAAGCTTGACTTGGTTTCATTTATCTTCTGCCCACAGAAATCAGCAAGCAACCAGGTACAGTTTATCCAAATACTTAAAATATCTTCACTTTACAACCAAGTGACAAGCTCCTGCACTTTTCATAAATACCAACATCTTGCTTTTTAATCTGTCAAGGGGTGGTTGCTTTAATCCTTTGGTGTACTGAAAGGTAATATTATTTGAGAGTTATTTGTCCATTCCCTGGTGACCAAGTCTGCAGCATTCTGAATTTTACTATGGCAATGGAATCTTGCCTTTCAAGGTTTATTTACAGATTTTGCCAAATGAATATGTAAACTGTGAATTAGAGATTTCCAGCTGTTACCAGAAAGCCTGGAATGCACAGCTTGCAAGCTTTGAACACATTTAAAAATCACTGCTAATAATCCTAAAATATTATTAAACTACCAGGAACGAAATAACACATGTTTAAAGGTGTATTAACCCTTTAGTCACTATAATTATGGCATATGTATATTATAGAATACACATGCAGACCCGTGTGTCTGTGATGCATTGAAGCACAGTCTAATTCAAGATGCACCAGCTCAGTATTTTATTTCCCTGTTTTGGTCACTGGACAAAACTAGAAAAACAAATTTTTGTTTTCACTGATTAAAAATAATTTTATGGAACCTGGAAGAGATGTTGTTGGTCTTTATTTAGTCATTTAGCTTGAAGTAACTGTGCATAGAAGAGGAAAGAATCATCTCTATGACCTTCATGTAATGTATTAATTATCTGTTTTCTAGAAAACTTTAATTCAGATTGTTTACTCTCCTTCCTGCAGTGCCCATTATAAAAAAAATTTATTCCACAACAGGTTTTGTTTTAAATACAATTTACACAGTTCAACATCCTCCAAAATCTTTGTAGAGTGCATCTGAAGACAAATTTCCTCTAAAACACACACAAAACAGCAACAACAAAAATGTCTAGGTTGACTGGAAAAGCCAATTCTGAATTCTAAGACTGAAAAGTGCGAGATTTTAGCATACAGAAAAATTGTTTTAATTTTTTGGTTCATAATGGACTCATGCACTATTTGACCTAAACCTCCCTAGTTATATCTTTACCATGCCCCATTCAAAGAACTAGTGAAGTACCTATTTTTTTTCCACCAGGTACAAAAACTTAATTTCAGAGAGAGTGGTGTTATACATCTCAGCATTAAGGGGTTTTTAAGTGTACAATTACACAGAGATATCACATTGCTTTTCAAAACTTAATCCCTGTCTAAACAAACTTTTAAACTAGAGAAATTTTAGATTTTTCTCTTATTTATTCCCAGTTAAACAACTTCAGAATAAATAAGAGAAAAAAAAATCAGTCTTGTTAAGAGGCAACTCTAATGATTTCCATCACATGAAACCATGATAGCTTCATTCCAAAATCCAGCCACACTCCTGATTAACATGTATTCTGAGACCACCATACACACATGTTCCTGCCACTGGCCACTTGAGTTTGAGCCACTGAGTTTATTATTATTTCTTATCTGATTTCTAGTCAATATTTCAAGAGACATAAATCAAAAGTAATCAAGAGCTCCTTTTAAAAAATACAGACATGTATAAGCTTCAATAATTATTTTTTTCCTCAAGTTTCTATGTATGGTAATTCAGACTTTGGCTGTCTGCCTAAAACTACAGTTTACTTAAGTTTTAATTCAAACTTTCATCTATAAAATTGATTGTGTCATTAAAATAAAAGTGACATAGTTACCAACTACTATCTATAATTAGATACAGTTAGGTGCTTCCTGTTACTTGAAAAACATTCTTCATTTAATATACAGAACAAGGTAGTGTTGACTAATGAGCTGCTCCATTACTAACTTTTACCAATTAGTAGTAATAGCTTTATCAGAGCTGCAAACACGTTTGAATAACCTAATCTTTGTTTTGAGAGCTGAACTGAAATGTTCCAAATACAGTAAAACTCTGGAGCCCATGTACAATATGGAGTCTTTGTTCACCTCCTGTACAGGCTGAAAGAGACAACCTAGACATAAATGGCCATTTGTTCTTATTACTGAGCCCAAGGTATATTGTGAAATAATGCGGAAAATAATCTAAGTATCCTGGCTATGTGCCAGCTCAGCTAACTATGTCCTCTCTTCCCTAAACACCTTCTATTTCTCTTCACTTTTTAATTTCATTTTAATCAATTGCCCATTTCCCTGGTTATAAAACATGGCCTAGTGCTGATGATAAAGTATGACTACCATGTTCCCATCTGAGGATGTCTGTGGAACAAGCCTTAACTCCCCAGGTCAGGTTGGCTGGGGAGAGAGTGGACTGCCTATTTGAGTTGCTCCTCAATTAAAAGTGCTGAGTAAATATAATAGATGAGCCAAAGCTGGGAAGAGCAAGTTTGAAACAACACATTGCCCCTCCCTAAGTAGGAGAACATCCCAACCTAGGAGGAAAAAAAATAGTTCTCTGTCATATAAAAACACTGAATTTGTTTGCAGTTACAGAGCTATATTCTCATCACACTTGAAATATCTTTAACTTGGGACTGAGACTCATGTTCTTTCTCAACTTCAGCTGCATCAGCAGAAGAGGTCCCATTGGTCCATGTCCTCATCACAGCTTCCCTTCCCTTCTGGCCACTGCTCTTGCAGGCCTCCCAGCTAAGCTACTTCTAAGTGCTTATTTTGGTCAAGGTAATATCATTAACAGAAATAACTTAATAACACGTCTTTGCTAACACTAATCCAGTCTGTGTTGACTGGAATGGGGCAAGGGAAAATGTCACAAGCAGCTCAGCTGCTTGGTACCAGGAGGCAATGGATTCTTTCAGGGTGACAAAGACAGCCACCTGGAGACTGGTCTCTTCTTCCAATTTATCTGCAGAGTCTGTGTCCAGTAATGTTTCTCTTTAGCCCAAAACACAAAGCAGGATGCTCTAGCATTAAATGGGAAAGATTCAGTCTTTTATCACAAAACAGGGTTCACATGGTTGAATTTCTACAGAGATAACCTATCCACACTTAAGGGCACAGAGATACTGAAGCGTAAGTCTGGAAGAGCAAAGTACTGCTTGAAGAGATCTGATTGTTATATATATTGTAAATAGTCATTTCCCCTACCATATTTTACTGGTTGGACTGAAGTTTTCCACTGTTGCCATATCCTATAAACACTAGGAGAAAAAAAAAAAAATCAGTAAGGAGGGAAGGAAAATATTTGTCAAAGGTGAGCAGCAACCAAAACAAACAAAAGACAAGCTCCAAACACATAAAGTCCACTATGTGATAGTGATACAGTTGAAGCAGCTACCCTGTTCTCCAACATCTAGTCCACATTTTCAAAAAGTGAAAAGTGCCCTCAACTCACAATTAGGGTTCTGGGCTATATAAACTGAATAATCCTAGCTGAAGGATCTTAGAAGAGACTGTGCTCCTGAGTGGGATCAAGAGGTGCAAGGGTTAATGGGCTGTGACAAACCAGAGAGGAAGACAGGAACATCACTTTGCTGATTTTCCTGGCCTGAGTAGGGCTGACTTTTCCCTGCCTCTCCAGAACTTGGCATCCAACACCAGACTTCATAGCAATTTGGAGTTATACATGGCCAGTGTATCAGATCCAATCAGGTTTTTCAAAAGGCTGCAACACCCAGAACATTATTATTCCAAAAAAGAAGGCAACATGGGGTTTTCAGCACTAAGATTGTCTAAGCATCAGTTCAAGGCTGGAAACACTTAACAGCTTATCCTAGCAAAAGAAACTTCGAAACTGAAGGTGGATTGTAAAGTTAAAAACAAGATTACAGTATAAAATACCAGGCAGAGAACTTAAGAGGACTCACTCCTGAATTCTTTCTCATCAAGCCTGCATTTTCCCTTTCTTTCTTCAAAGTAAACTCCCAAACTAGTCTCAAATATTTAGCCAGCAATAGGTTTGATAATTTCCTTGTGAGCCTGACTTTTTTCTTCCTACTCTCAGTACAAGTAAGCCATTCAATGACTGGTGCTGGAACCAGTCCAAGGCAGATCAGACGTTTGGGGCATCTCTGGAAGGAAAGACAGATAAAGGGAAGAGGGAAGTTAACTTTCAAGACTATTAAAAATAAACAACCCAAAATGTTATGAATCCAGCATCACAGGAAATGTTCACTGGATGCACATCCTGTCTCTGTCTCAGTTTAAGATCTCCCCAGGGACCAAGCACAGCACATTAATAATCCAGATGACAGAACCAGAATGTACAGTCTTTGTCCGAGCTATATTCCCTACACTCTTCTTGTCAGCTTGGAGGCTTGCAACAAGTGTGTTGCTTCATCCATCACACTTTAGATATCCACATGGCTAGATCAAGCAAACAAGAAACTACTTCAGGAATTTCTCTTAAGCATGACAGTAGTACAGCAGTTTAGGTAAAGACATTTCTAGTTTTCTCTTTCTCTTTTCTCTTTGACCCATGTTTTTATTGTTTCAGTCAGAAAGAAATTACACTAATTGTTTTTCTCTCCCCTAATTTCTCTGCATAGCTTTATCCAGGGCATCCAGTCTTTGATTTGCAGTACCAGTGATCATGACTGTAAAATGCAATGACAACCCAGTTCCTTTACCCTTTCTTAGAGAAGACATTATCTATGCTGTCATTGAAAGAAAATTTTCCTATGAAACCATAAAAACCTGAAAACTGCTTCCTAACTTTCTCCCCCTCACTTTACCAAGGAGTAGCTGAGAGATTCTGCCTGTCTGAGCTATTAATTCACTTTTACAATCAGAATGCAGAGCACCCAGTAACCCTTAATTGCAGTTACCTTCAACACAATCCTGAAGTACAGCAGTGGCACGATCTCTTCTATACTACCAGGAGGCAGAAGTCTGTAGAACTTGCTCAAAGCATACAACAAGACCTGTGGTAGAGGCCAGATTCCTGTGCTCCCTTTGCAAGTTAGGGCTCTTATCTCTTCCAAAACCAGGCAGCACAGGAACAGGAGCTTTGTTCCCTCCCCATCACCCGCCTGCTTTTCCGGTTTTGATGAATAGGAGGGTCATATATTAAGCACTTCTCTAGAAATCTGATTTTTGTGGACAGGAAGAAAAAACAGTTCTGTGTCACTGAAGGAGATGTTGCTATCAGTTCATCAGGTCTGTGAATACACAATTTCCCTCAATCCAGATAAAGGTTCCCCCAGCCGCAGAAAGCCTGGGAATAAATACCCCTTTAGTCTCTGTGGAAATCTCCCATCTTTGCCGTCAGTTTATAATTTCGCAAAGAATCTTTTCACTAGATCAAACATGTGAGAAAATTATTTCATGTAAAATTTGCCATAACATTTTCCTTATATAGAAACTTCTGGGTTTCCAAGTATTCAGTAGTTATGGCAACTTAACCTAAAGAAAAATGTGTCCTGTCACAAATGAGACAATTCACCATTGTCCTGAAAAGTGTTCTATTGTATACTTGCATTTATAACCAGCTAAGCACTCCCATCAATTGCCCGATAAGCAGTTTTCACACTTGTACTATCGAATTTAGAAAGCAATGTTGCTTTCATCTCAATTATATACTGTAATCCTCTATTTAATCCCTCCTTTCAGGTTTCACTGCAATTTATTTTATTCAAACTCTTCTATTAAAGATGTTACTATCAAGTATGGGCATTTGCAGTGCTTTTCTTCTTAGATTACACCACATCCTTTCTAGGTTATCATAATTCTTTAGGCATTTCTTTACATTTTGGGGGTTTGGTTTGGTTTGTTTTAACAAATGGAAGTAAAAAAGCTAAGCTAATTGTCCTATGAGTACCACAACTAAGTAAAACAAATTTTGCACCCATTTACATCCTTCATGCATTAAGAGCTCTTCTCCCACACCCTTTCCATATTACTCCTGCCTTCTCTCTCAGCTTCCAAAGAATTTCATAAACCAGAGTGATTAGTAGTTGCTGCTCTCAAACATAAATTATGTGATTGCAGAGCAGGGACTGGAGATACATGCAGATAACTCAATATGAGTTACAACATGCATCCACTTTATTTTAAGGTTTGTCATATTTTATAGGGTTTATTATCAGCACAACTTACAGAATTACACACTGGTTGGTTCTGCTCCGTTAGTAACAGTGCTATTATTGGTTAGTAATTGGAAACCCCTTGTGATCTAACTTGTTTACTAAGTTCCAAGGCGAATGTCCTTGTAATTCCTTTAGCCTTAGTACATCAGTTTCTCACGTTGTGCTTGTTTCAGCTTCAGAAAAGATAGAATTGTGCATCGTTTCCAATGAGCCATGGCCGTTCTCACATAGCCACCAACATGTGATGTCTATCCAACAAGCTGCTGCTTTCTGGAATGGCCAAGATGCCAAACTATAATTACTCTGCTTTTGTGGGTGGTCAAGCAGTCCAGCCTCTTCTGAAACACCAATATGCACTGCATAACACCTTGGAAACTAATATTCCAGTGTCAAATTTCATTGAAGCTGTCCACTGAGTTTCTAAGCTACTGAGAACCAAAAGATGGACAGATTGACAGCATAGTTGTATGTTATTTTCTTGGAAGAATTTCTTATCTCCTCACAGCAGCTCAGCCTTTAGCCATCTCTAGATTCAGGACAATGAGGCAGGCTTAATGACATTCCAATAGTCAAAAGACACAAATTTTAACAATGATTCTCCAGACTACAGTTAAAGCCAGTGGAGCTGATTACTACTCTGCCTGGGGGGTACTCCTCCCTAGTGTAAGGAGCAGAAAGACCCAGCATCCTATGGAAGCTCCACAGTTAGTTTGTTTTGAAGTTTAGAGAATTTTCTCCTCTCCCACCACACCTATGAGATTGCCATGCTTTCCCACAGGCTGGATTTTCACCTTTGCCACCCCTCACTAATTATACTGACATACACATTCCAGTTGTCATTATAATCCTGACAGAGGAAGGAGAATTTTAAAGTAAATCCCTCATTAAGCTTTTCTTAAAAGGTTCAAAATGAGTTATACATTAGCTTTTCACATCCCTTTTAATTTCTTTCATATTCTGAAAAAATTACTGGTGATTAACAGACAGAAGCAAGCACTCTAAAGAAAGTATCTTGAGTTGTCTTCACAACTTAACTACTAGAAGCATTCTTAAAGCCTCATTTCTTATGCAAATAATAATGGATAAAAGTCAACCTTATCAAATCAAGGTCATCGTGGTAATGATGTCATCCAGGTATTGGCAGCCTCTACAGTGAAGTCTAGGCTGCTGAAGTAGGATATGACTTGATTGTAATCAAAAGTAGATGCCTTCTAACCTTTCTGCACATTGATTTTTTCTTCTTTGTCAATACATCTTCCAACCACATGTATCTCAAGAAGTTATTCCAGGAACTTTGGGCTAGGTGCACAGGAAACAGTAAAATCATAGACTTAAGATCTATTTTAATTTAGTGCTTCGTAACTTTGGGTATTTAACTTGTAGCTAGCAGTCAGCTCTAAGGGAAAAATTGCCATGAGGGAGCAAAATGTAGAGCAGTTCCCAGGAAAGTCAGCAATGCTACCAGGGCTGAGAAGAATCTTCTTGAATAAAGGAAAACAGGACAAGACAACAGTAAAACAAGCAAGCAAACAAACAAATAAATAAATATACAATACATATACATATATATACAATTCAAGAAGCAAGAAATTTAGCATATTTTTTCCCCTTGAAAGAAAATAAAAACATGGAATGAGTGAGGTGTTTGGACACTAATAGGCAGAAAACCCTGCTGCAAGTTTCATTTCTTAACAATGCTTCGAAAAATTTTGCACTTCAACATTTTCCTTCATAAAAAAAATAAAATAAAATAAAAGCATTTAATAATTTTCCACCATAAAACTATGACTAAGAGGCAAGGCACTCCCCAGATCAATGAGGATGTGAACTTCTGATGTATCCAGGATTTTGTTGGGGCTTGCAGTGCCCCAGACCCCAGAGAGTGGATACTGTCTCTTTGTGTAATTCCCCTGTTAAGCAGAACCTTAACGCACTTGCTGTGCACAACCAGATGAGTACATTCACCCTTAATCCATTGGTGTTATTCTCCCAAAAGAGAATTCTCTGCTTCTTGATAGAACAGTAATCTTTCATAATCTTACAAGATCAGGTTACCTGTTTATGCCCCAAAAATGTCTCTGTCCTTATCCCCAGCTTTCTTTCATGTCTTCCCCCTTTCTGAACAAGTCCATTGTTTTGTGTCTCAGCAGGGGCTTACAGTGTGTTTTCTCTTGTGAGAGTTACTGACTCCAAGGCACGTAATACACACTTCTCTCAAAATGTGAGCAACATTTAGCATCACTTTAAAAAGGATGGCAATAAAATCTGTCCCCACACACACATAAAAAAACCCAACACATAAAACAAAAAAAAACCCCAAAAAATAAAACCAAAAGAAAAAAATAAGACAAACTCCAAATAAAAATTATGAAGAGACAGGGATCAGCATACCTTATATTTACCTGGAAGGGAATTTAAATGCCAGCAGTTTTGGAATGAGTAAGAGGAACTGAAGAGAAAAATGCAAAGAAAGAGAAGTTCCTTGTAGAGTTAATATCTCTGACTGCTTTGCACATGCTTTGAGGAAGACGCAGTGTAAAATCGTTTCAAGATCACAGCATTTTGAGGCAATAATGTAGCTCATTTTGTCACTACTACAGATGGCAGCCTATAATGAGTCCATGGTAATGACTACTACAGATATTCTATACACAGATATGTAATGGTGCACTGCGAGATGTCAACAATGAAACCAAATGTTGAGAGCCTTGGCTTCAGTTCAGCTTTTGTTACAAGCATGAAGCTCAGACTCTGTTTGCTCAAAGGTGGAGATAAAATTTGTACAGCCAAGAGAATTGGGTCCAGTTTTTAAATAAATCAATGGTTAATTAATGGCTTTGTAGTGAATCATTTTCTCACAGGTGAAATTCACAGGTTTCTCCCAAGGAGACACATTCAGTTTTGGAAATGAGGACAAAAAGACAAAACCAGACACCACAAAAGCTGGACCTACTCAGAGTGCATTTAGAGCTGACAGAGATGCCCTTTTAGTATATAAGGCCCCACAGAAACTCACATGAACATGAATTTGACCTACAAACATTCAGGGCTCCCAGGTGTACCATTAAATGATTCCTGCACTGCCCAGGATCAAGGACCTGAACCTACACCCTCTGCCTTTAAATCCACAAATATGATTTAAACTCAAACCTAAGCCCACAGTCCAGGCCTGAGCTCTGTCACAGCTGTATCTGTTTCCAGTCCTGCAACTGAGCAGCTGTTGTTTAGACTTTCCACCCCAACCACAGATCAGACCTGCAGCTTCACTTTCCCATAGTGATGGCTGAATTGCTGCCACCACCACTCTACTCTGTTCTTACAGCTCAAATCAGGACTAAAGGCCCAGATATGAGCTTTAAATAGGGCTCCTGGGTTTTTGGGTGAGGCATGGAGGTCTCAGGAGACACTGGTCACAACAGTTAAATCTTAATTGGTGCCCTTGACACACAATACCTGTGAAAGCTTGAAAAAAAAATTAACAACAAAAACAAACAAACAAACAAACAAATAGATATTTCTTATAGTCTTTCTAAAGAAGGTATTTCAAAATGTCACTCTCTATGCATATGGTAACTTCCTGAAGTTAACATGTTTTCAGCCCATAGGTCATGTCAAAACAAACATCACTTCTTCCATGTTGGTTAGATACAGCATCTCCTAGACATCTAACACATGGAAGAATCAAACAAGATTTAGGTTGACAGTTATGCTCTGTGGGACGGAAGTAATTCTGAAGGACAAGAATCTGTCATATGAAGACCTGGCACTTGGGATTTATAAATGAAAAAAGGTCATTTGAATAAACTACTATATGGGTAACACACTTGTCATTGGCTCCAGCTTGAGGCTAATTTGAAAAAAATAGGTTTGGACACAGCAACAAACTAACCAATGAGACTCAATATATCAGTGACTCAGATAACAGCCAAGGAAATGGTAAGATTAATGAGATGCAAGGATTATAAGGTTGTCTGGTGTAATAAAAATACAATGGGGAAATTAATCACCTTGTGTAATTTCTGCCTGAAGTGGTGAAAAACTTCAAATCCTTTGTCACAACCACAGGAGCACAATTAAAACAATATGAGAAGGCAAGCTGTCTGGGAAGTTTGGTACAGCTATGAGAATGCATTGCTTTGATATTCAAGGTATCTTCCACTGCTCACAGTAAATACTTTCACAGATTCATAGAATGGCTTGAGTTAGAAGGGACCTTTAAGATCATCTATGTCCAACCCCCCTGCCAGGGAAAAATCCCAGTAGACCAGGTTGCTCAGAGCATCATATGGACTGGGCAATGGAAATAGTTTTAATGTACTACTTAGCCTGAAGAAAACCAGATGTATTAACCTTCCAGAAATGATGGCTGAACATTTCTAACATGGACAAACAGACAAGTTGTTTTCATCATTATGTAAACAAGTAAACAAATTTATATTCGTCTTTAAGCTTTTACAACTTACTCCCAAAGGCCAGAAGACAAATGGACAAACTTCTTACACACTACCTGAAATCCTATTGGGGTAACTCCTTTTTCCATCCTAGCATCACCCCACTGTGTTTCAAAGAGTATATTTTCCATAAAACACTCTTTTCCTTCTGCAGAAAAAAAGCTCAAGACTTCCAGCTTCTACCTGGAATATCCCCCAAATATTTGTAGTCCTTTTCTGTAATAGGTTTTCTATATGAGACTTATACTGTACAAAAAAAGCCTACACTAATTGGCTTTTATTAGCTCAATAATCTTAACATTTCCTCATCTAATAATAGTTAATTTAATGTGCTCCTGAAATGCACTCCTAAATTACTAGTTTATAAAAAAAAAAAAAAAAAGCCAACAAAAACAAAACACCAAAAAGAAAAAAAAAAAAAAAAAAGGAAAAAAAAACAACCAAAAAAAGAAAACAAAAAATAACAAAAATAAGAAAAAAAAAATA
>JANHGL010017809.1:74517-111664 GCA_024611195.1 Ceyx melanurus | reverse complement strand
TCCACAACCTCCCTGGGCAGCCCATTCCAGAGCTCTGTCACCCTTACTGAGAAAAAGTTCTTCCTTGTGTTGACCTTCAATCTCTTGTACTCCAACTTGTACCCATTGCCTCTCGTCTTGTCATTGGATGACACTGAGAAAAGTCTGGCTCCATCCTCTCTACACTCACCCTTAACATATTTATATTCTTGTTTCCCAGTTCTGATGGGTGACTTGTAGAGCCCTCTGAACCCTCAGAAATATTTGCTCTCTAAAAAGCTAATAGAAAAACATTTGGATTTTTGCTTTGCCAGGAATATGCTTTACTCCTGTCCAATTAAAACAAAGATAAAAAGTAATCTCCTCATCTTCAACAAGGAATGAGCTGGGGCTTTGAAAATATACAAATCAAGTGAAATAACAGCACAGGCTGCCAGCGCTGAATCAGATGTGCTTGGAGGGACATAAAGGACACATTTCAAACATCCTCTCCACAACTCAGGCTCCATCCGGGGATGTCTTAGGTCCACTGTTCACATCCTGAGCACTTTAACACACAACGGAATTCACATTCTGAGATTAGCTTGTGTTTCAATAACTAGTAAATGTAGTTGTGTTTTTTTAATTCCTTTGAACAGAATGAACACTGTTGATTTGTGACTTCATTTTCTTTTTTCTTTTTTCTTTTTTTTTCTTTTTTTGTGATGCCTAAGGAAAAAAATCTGCTCTTCAAAAACTTTTCAACATGATCTTTTCCACACTTTTGTGTTGCAAGTTTTTCCCTCTGCTCCTTTTCCCCTCCTCTTTCCTGTCTCCTCTTCTCCCCTTTTGTTTATCAGCCTGGCTGCTGCTCTGCCCCAGCCACCTCCTTCTCCTTTCAGACAAACCTTTCCCAGCCCAGAGCTTGGGCTGAAGCAAAGACAACCTCCTAACTCATGGGGGCTGTGTGGATTTATACCTGCTTGTTCTGAACTCAAGGGCTGTAAGACAGATAGCATCAGGAACATGACAGGAATACCCCAGCTGACTTCTTGAGCCATCTTTAAGGCTCCTTTGAATGTTGAGAAATCTGGCCCTTAGAATATGAAGAGGATTTTTCAGTTTTTAATAATTGTGACTATTTTTCTTTTAAAATACAGTTTCTTGCTGAGAAAGTTTGATTGATTCCAGCAACTGTGCTCTTCAGCAAAGCCATTAAAGCAATCCAGTTTGGTTTACAAAATGAGATGATAGCCAAACAAAAAGAGCAGCACCAAGCATATCAAACACCACCCACAAATGAATATTAAGCTGAAAAGCAGCTGCTTTAACTGGGTTCTACTTGAACCAAAGCCGTAGAATAGGCTGAGGCCAAAGAGAAAATAAATTTGCTGCCCAGTTGTGTAGCGATAAGGTCAGGATGGCCAAGCCATTGTTGGCAAGGGACGTAAAGAATAACAAGAAGGGATTCTACAGATATGCCAATGAAAAAAAGGAATATCAAATAAAACATACCACCCTGAAGAGTAAAAATGGTGGGCTAGTAATAGATGAATAGAAGGCTGAGGTTCTCAACAATTATTTTTCCTCAATCTTCACTGACAACCTCTCTCCCAACACTTCCCAAGTTAAACTGCAAGGTATGGACCAGGATGGTGAAGTCCCCCCCACTGTGATTACGAGGTTCATGACCATCTGAGGAACATGAACATACATAAGTCCACAGGACCTGATGAGATTCATCCCAGAGTCCTGAAAGAATTGGCTGATGTAGTCACCAAGCCACTCTCAATAATATTTAAAAAGTCTTGGCAGTCAGTTGAAGTCCCTGGGGACTGGAAAAAGGGACATGTTACACCCATTTTTAAAAGGATAAAAAGGAGGACCCTGAAAACTATCACCCTGACAGCCTCTCCTCTGTGCCTAGGAATATCATGGAGCAGATTCTCCTAGAATGCCTGATAAGGCACATGGGGGTCAGGGAGGTTATCAAGGACAGCCAGCATAGCTTAATCAAAGGCAGGTCCTGCCTGACAATCTAATGGCTTTCTATCATAAGGTGACTACCTCCATGGACAAGGGATGGCCTGTAGATGTCTTTTATCTGGACTTCTGAAAAGCTTTTGACACGGCCCCCCACAATATCCTACTTGCCAAGTTGGAGAGATATGAATTAGATGGGTGGACTGTTCAGTAGATAAGGAATTGGCTGGATGGTCTCATCCAGAGGGTGGTTGTCAATGGCTTTTGACAATTTGTCAATTTGAATTCTATTTGTTTGTTTACCCAGCCCCCATGTGCGTGCTGCTAGTGGTGCATTGCTAAGAAGGCAGTTGTCTTGCTGCCTGCGATATGGTGGTGCTTCTGGTTTCACCACGTTTAAATCTCCCATGTCTTCCCAACAATGCTCCCCGTCTGCACCACTCTCACAAGCACACTCGCGAGAGTTGCAGACTCTGCCACTCCTCTCTGTCTCTCTGGGTCCCCCTACATCAAGGAATCCCCCTGTTCAAAGGAAAAACAGCAGGCATCACACAGCCCGTTGGAGCTCGTCCCACTGCCTTGCTGCCTGCAATATAGGATGGCATCGAGGTCAACATAACTTCTGAAAATGTGAGGCCAGAGTTTTAAGGGATTGTTTGATTTAAACCTACCAAAAAATCTCTTTCCCTGGTGCTCTCATTCCTCCCAGATGGTTCCATTTTCAAAGCACATGTGACTTGGCCAGCCACAGTCACTGAACAGCCCCATTGCTGATGCTGCCATAGAACCCATGACCTTCCCCCAAGCTGCAAGCTCACAGGAGCTCAGAGATCATCTCCCAGGACAGGAGACACTCACTGTCACCCAACCCACACATCCCCTCGCTCACTTGATCCGGGTCAGCCCAGTGTGCTGCTGGTGAGGAGTCAAGACAAGACCTTTTGTGAAAGCCACCACTCCAGTAACATGTTTATTGTGAGAGAAGGAGTGCTTGTGAAGGCCACTAGAGGTGTAAAGGGAGAAGAGTTCACAGGGGCAGGACCTGCCGCAGGTCCCACAGAAATTGACTCAGGGCAGGGTTTGCAGCAGCCTCTGAGGCATAAGAGGCACCAGAGCAGCTCAGCATGTCTCTCCATCACTTCCCACACTCTCTGAGCTTAGAAGGCTTCTTGCTATGATAGCTTCTGAAAAATCCCTGCCCTGGTAATTAGGATGGAGATGTTTTGGGAGCTTCATCAACAAGATGCTTAACTCAAGGCTGAAAATCCAACTGGGAAAAAGGAGCTCATGATGTGAGATGCTGCATCCCTTGGCCAAAGCAGCTCCACAGCATCATTAAAAAGTTGGCAGTAGGTACCTTCCTAAGAGCCCCAGATTGTCTGGCTTGGAGATCTTAGTTCTTGACCACAGAGAAGACAGGTTACCTTGGGAGGAAAGCAGAGTTCCTGAAGGTGGTTTGGTTCTGCTGACCAGTGCTTTATTTTTTTTATATTTTATTTTTAAAAACCCAACACAACAACAAAAAACCAACCAAACAAAAACAAACAAAAAAACCCAAGCAAACAAAAAAAAGAAACAAACAAACCATATCTTGACAACTAAACACAAAAAATGCCTCAGCCCATGTAATTTGCTACAAGATTTTATAGGTCAGGATCCTGAGTAACTCTGAGAGCTCTATATAAACAAGGATTTTGTTATCTCTTGTTGGTCTGGTTACAAGCTAGTAATCCACATCAGATTGCTGGGATATGATTGCCCTATATTTATGTATGTTCACAAGTAAATTGGTATAGCATATTCCTGTAGCTACTCTCTCCATCCACCCATGGAGAGCACATGTTACTAAGCTGATTGGAACAGAATGTTTAGAGGTTTTTCTTTTTCTTCCTTTTTTTTTTCCTTTTTCTTTTTTTTTTTTTTTTTTTTTTTTTTCTAGTAAGAGGTCTACCCGCTCATGTAACTTCCTCAGAGGCTCCTGTAAACAAAGAATTATGTTCAGGGCCCCTGCCAGAAAGAAGATATGTCAGAGGTCTGTAACCCATTCAATACACAATCAGCCAATGGCCCAAGGGTACTTCCTTGCAAGGGAAAGGGTAAAATAACTGAGGTCAAGGCCTCAAACGCGGCTCTAGTTATAATCATGTTGTTGATTTAGAGCATAACATGGATTTCTTTTTTTTCTTTTCAATTGTCAAAACCCATTTTGTTTTTCTTGATGTGTGTAGAACAGCCTCAGTGGCTCCAGATAAACCATGTTTGCTCCTTGTGGTGCTCTGTGTTCAGCCCATGGGCAGCTCTATATATTGTCACTGAGATGCAAATCTATAGGGTGTGTATGCAAATAGACTTGCTTGCCTCATCCTACTTTATAAATATGTGGAGTGAGGGGTAGAAAAGGAACAAATATGTTTTTGGTATGGAAATCTTCTAGTAAAATTAATAGAGTTGGAAGAAAATTAAACCACTGGGATACAAATTTTTGATAGAATTTCTTAGGCTTGGAAGCTAAAAGGGAACAAGAACAGAGCATCGGGAAGAGAAGGGAGAGTACCCAAATGTTCAGTCCTGACTGGACAGTTTGAAACAGCTGTTTCTTAAAAAGATGAAAAGGGTTAGTTTTAATTTCACAATAAAGAGATTTCGTAAAACTTGTGATTGTGAAATAGAATCTGCTCCTCCAGCCATGACACGTTCTCCCTTATTACACTGACCGGCTGAGCAAAGGCATCAGCAAAACACCCAGCTGTCTGGTTGCTCCTCAAGACACAAGGACACCAAGATCCCACTTTTATAATAAACGGCCCACTGCCATCAGCAGGGTTCCCCCAGCACCCACATGTACCATCCAACCTGCTGGTGTTACTGGGATATTTCCCACCAAAAAATAGTTTCAAACTGGTTTTCAAATAGACAAGTCAAAAGCTGAGGAAAATTTCCAGCAGAGTCCCCCCTTTCTGCAGTACCTGTGGGCTGTGTGCAAATTTAATTCCAGTAGTTAAAGCTCCAGGAAGCCTGACGGTCCCAAACCGAGCAGCAGTGTTGCCAGAGGTGACAGTTGAGGCCATGACCCTCCCAGCACTCTGTCCACTGAGCACCTGCCCACACAGGCACTACCACTACACATCAAGGTCCTTTACACAATGTCCACTCTCTCACTCTCTGGCTCAGAGCTCTCCTCACAAGAACCCTCCCTCTCCCTTCTCTGCTGCTCCCCACCCTCTAATGCCTCAGGTTTACATTTCATCCCCCAGTTTCTCCCTCCCCCTGGCCACAAGTCTCCAGCTTGAGCCCACTGAATGACACAAGACATAGCCCACGAGCAGAGCAGCAAGTGCAGTATCTCAGCAGCAAGGGCAGTGCTCCCACACTGGAGACAAATCCCCAGCCCAAGGGAAGCTGCAAAAACTGTAGGACTTCCACCAAGGTGATGTCTGGCCCAGGGCAAGGCCCAGGCAGGCGGAGGCCATGGTGGGAGACCATTCCCAGCCCATGCTGGGCATGCAAATGAGACAACATTGTGATCCTGCAGGATCTTCTCTGGTGTGGTGCCCATGGATACCACCCGGTCTCATGGACAACCACCAAGTTTGATACCAAGGTCAGCCTGGCCACAGCATCCTCCCCACATGACAAATACCCACACAATCTGGGACAGTAATAATTAAAAAAAACGTTCTTTATGGTACACATGGGAGTTCTGCAGTTTAAATGAACATTGGGAGCGCATTCCTGCAAAATCTATGGAAGAGAATTAATCCCTTTGGGGCAAACACCAGGGTTATTACTCTGGGCTCAGTATTTATACCTGTGGAGGATAAATAGTAAAATAAAACATGCAATGATGAGAAATAGTCTGTTTCAGGCTTGTACAGCAACTACTTTATTATTTTCAAATGCAAATGTTTGCATCACTTGCTATTTTACAATTTTACAAACTAGGTATAAAAGACCATAAATAAATGACATAAGTTATGTGTACCTAAAATTCATGGGGGGGAAGGGGGGAAATTACAAATTAAAACAAAATAGAAAAATCTCATCTAACCCAGAGATCATTCAAATGCATGAACCAAGAAATGCTGTTAAGATTTTTTTTTTCAGTATGAACTAAATTATAATATGCCTTGTACATTCTAATTTTAACCACAGTCCTTGCATATTCCAACATACTTGCAGTGATACAAAAAAATAAATGCACTCTCTTTGTCTGATTAGTATTTCAGATTTTTTTTTTCTTTTTTTTTTTCTGGTTATGAAAATGTCACGTAAAAGAAAAATACTGCTTTTTAAGTCCTGTTTACTGGTTATTTTACCAGCTTTTTGTATTTTTTACATATATATTTTTAATACATAAGATCCATCACAAAATTAGTACAGCAAGAAACCCGGACAAAACATCAACCAGTGGTGTGTGAACAGGATGATATTTTAACACTCAGAGGCTCGTTGTGCGAGGAAGATGGTCCCAGGGGTGACATGGCCTCTGCCAGCCCACGAAGCTGCACCGCCACGCTCGCCGCTCTTCCACCCCCACCCCCATCCAGAGCAGCCACTACTGCTGGCACCTCCCAGTGTTCAATTGTGCTTGGCCTTGACCAACCAAGGACAGAGAGGAGGAAGTGGGAGCTCCTCTGGTAGCCCCACTGCTTCACAGCCCACCCAGGTCTGCCAGTGTGATTCCCTGTCCAATGGCTGCTGCGGATACCCCGGTAGGCACCAGCAGCACTCAAACCAACTGACGTGTCAACAGCGGGGATCTCTCTGAACACAGGAAGATTTTCTAGGTGGGGCCAGTGAAGTTACAGGGCTGTTCCTTGGGCTGCAGAAGAACAAGACGCTTCTACTGCACTTCAGCTGCATGAGAAACAGGACAGATTTCACAGCCCTCTTACTGTCACCTGGCGGGGCTCGTGGTGTTGCTGTTCCTCAACTGCACTGGGAGCAACCCAAGTGTTTTGATTGTTAGGTTGCAAGTTATTCACAGCTTGCACACAGCAAGGTGCTCCTGTGGGTGGAAGAATTGCATATATTTGTTCACTTTCAACAAGTCTTTAAAATCCTTTTTTTTTTTATTAATTTTTTGTTTGTTTGTTTTCAGATTAAAAAAGGCTACTTCAGAATTCAGTTCAGGGTTACCAGCAGATGGATATCTGGGCGCTGCCTCCATCACTTTGCCCTCAAGTAATTGGTCGACTGCAATTGCAAGCAGAGAGTTACGAACAAATAAATGACACCGGGGTATATCTTATGGATCCCATTCATCCACAGCTCCAAAGCTAATGTGACATTGCCCCTGTTGCAGGCTGAAGAACTACTCAGGGCAGTGGGACAGCTACAAAATACACTTCCAGGTAGGGAATTGTCAACATTTTTCACGGTGTTCTGGCTGCCAATGCAGATACGAGCTCCTGGCCTGCTCAGAGGACAGGGGACTCCCCTGTGCCCAGGGGTGTCCACGACACACCAGCAGGCAGTTCCATACACAGGGTAACTCGCACACACACAGGCACACATACACACCTTTCAGAGGAGATAATAATCCATTATCCATTCAAGGAAAACAAAACAAAAACAACCCAAACAAACTATCATGGCAATGGCACTGTTTTGTGTAAATGTTCCTTCCCAAGGTATAGGGGCAGCTGGGGGAACTGGGTTCTGCACTGCCCCATCTCGCCTGGTATCCGTGGAAATATGCACCAACCTAAGGTGCAGCTGTGAGAGATGGGGGCACCAGGAGAGGAAAGAATAAAACACATAAAAAAAGCCAAGGGTAGGAAGAGAAAGTAGAAGGGGAGGAAAAACCCCAATCCATAAGTCTGCAGGGTTTTGACACAGTACATTCCTTGCGTGACGACTGGGCATTGAGTCTCCACAAGTCAGTTTATCTTTCCACAAAGAAAGTAAAAATGGAGTGGGTGGCATGAGAAGAAAAAAAAAGCAAAAGTCACAGTCTCTTTAGGGCCCAATAACTGTTCAGCTTGTGGTTTCCAGAGTTGGTGCTATGGAAGATACAACTGTGGATCCAGAAGGCTTCATGTATAATCTATGTTCCTCCATAGTCAATATGATCAACAGGATGGGCTATGAGGCCGTGAAAGCAAAATCTAATTTCCTGCACAGAAAGAAAACATAAAATATATTAAATGACACACAAGGAGATGGACATGGTCACCTACTCAGCAGCTCCTCTGAGACTTCCTGGCAGAAGCATTGCTGGGTGCAGCCACACCCATCCTCAGCTGATGCAATTGCTGCTTCACATTAAAGGCAAAGACCTGAACTCATCCCTGCCCCAATGAGGAGGTGACATGGCAGCACGTTCATGGAATTAAACCTCTCCATGAGAGCTGGCTCAGCCAGCTTGGACCAGCAAGCAAACACAACCGGCAGCTTTTAAAGAAAGAACTCTTCACCTTCCTTGTCTCTCTTGTGCCTTTTCTTTCCTTCACACTATTTCAAGTCCTGCTCATTCGTATGAACAGATACACAACCTCCCTACAGATCTATATGAAGGTACCTGGGGTTGTTCAGCACAGAGAAAATGAGGCTCAAGGGAGACCTTCTTTCTCTTGACAAGTCCCTGAAGGGAGGTTCTAGCCAGGTGATGTCAGTCTCCCTAGTTACAAGTGACAGGACAAGAGGAAATGGCCTCAAGTTGCACCAAGGGAGGTTTAGATTGGACATGAGGAACTACTTCTTCCCCTCCGGGTTGTCCAGGACTGACTCATGTTGCACAGGGCAGGCAGGGGTGGAGTCCTTGAGATCACTGGAGGGGTTTCCAAGACATAGAGATGTGGTGCTGAGGGACATGGGTTAGTGGTGCCCTGGCAGAGCTGGGGGAACATTAGGACTCCATGAGCTTAAAGGTCTCTGCCAACCAAAGTGATTCCATGATCTGTACATGCAACCTATTTATTTTAATCTTTTCTCTTCCAACCAACACCACATTCCAGCAGATGCCCCTCACTGTTCATTTTCTGTCACAGGGCACAGAACAGTTGATGGCAGTCCTGAAACTCCATTCTTGGGAGCTGCCTTCACAGTTTTTATTCCACAGGGGTATAGTGTTACATTTTGTGTGGAAAAGATTGAAGCACTTTGTATCACTCTTGCTAGATCCCAAGAAAGCAATGTGGCAAAGTGGCCAGAAAACTGGGTATATTTCATTGTTATGTAAAAAGACCATTTTAACAGAATGCAACAGATTTACAGAAGGACGAAAAAAAGTTCCTTTGCACTTAAGAAGCAAAAGACTTTTTACTGCTGGAAGTACCAGGGTTAGGTCTATAAAAGCATGAGCGGGTCTGATACTGTCTCTTTGCTAAGGTCATCTCATCACTTGGGTTGTTGGTGGTAGGAAAAGTCCTTGCTTCTTGGAACATTTAAGAGGCTCTGCACTTTACAGGGTCATTCTTACTTTCTATGGGATCCATCTCTGTGGGGTTTTCCACCCAAGAAATAAGGGCATCCCTCCTGCTCTCAGTGCCAAGTAGGGGGGTTTTATCATGGAACAGAGACAGGCCCGAGACAGTCCTACAGCCTGTCTGCACAACCTGACACGCAACAGCTCAAGAGCAAGACCAGGTTTTGAAACACCACAATTTTCACCGTCATCAAAAAGAGCAAACAATGAGAAACACAAAGCAATTAGTCTGGGAAACCAGAACAAGTTCACACAAACCAGCTGGGAACCAAAACAATACATACCATGACACTTTCCTCTTTTTTTCCCCCCAAGAGTGATGAAATCCCATCGCAGATTAAGAAACAAAAGCAAAAGCACTATGAATGTGTTGGGTGCCATCCTTCCACACTGACTGTGTGGCAAAGAGAATCGCTTCTCGAAGGAGAAAAGAAGTCTGAGAGCTCCACAGCCACGATTGTCATAGCTGGCTACTGGCAAGATGCTCACAACATGTCTTTAAGCAGTAGGCTTCAGCACGGCACACCACCAGCCAATAATCTCCCTGGCGAGTCCAGTTTGGCCCAGTAATCCACAAACTGGGTCATTTCACATCTGAAGCCTGTCAATGGCAGGCACCGACAAGCCAAGCAATGTTCTCACAGAGGTTTCTGCAATGGTAGCAGTGATGCGTCAAGTCTGAGAGAAACATCCTAGGGCAGGTTCTTTGTTCCAGTGAAAGATGCGCAATGGTGGTTTCACCCACAAATAAAAACACTACAGTTGTAATCCTACTGGTCACGGGGAGAAGGAAATAAAGGTTGGGGTTTTTTTGTTTTGTTTTGTTTTTAAGCTCAGTATCTGTCAGTAAACATAGCATCAAAACTTGAGTGACTTTATATTTCTATAGATAAATGTGTTTTACATAGTGTCAATCAACAGAGAAGTTTGTTCCAAGAAACAATTTGTCCAGGTCTGGTTTGAAACGCTGGCTTGTAATTTCTGGAGACCTACCCCCACTCCCCACCCCCCATTCCCAACACACAGCTCGGTTTCTGCAATCTGTACATCAAGCAACGCTTCAGATCTTTATTTCGACGGGTGAGGAGACGAAGTAAAAAAAGTGCAGTTCTTCAATTAAAGTGCATGGATGAGGTAAACTGATTTCAAGAGTTTTGAGTTCATTGGGTCCTGGCTCAGACGGGAACCATCCTGCCGTGCATCTGCTGCATTTGGGTGCGCATTGACTGCACGCTGCTCAAGATCTTGATCTGGTGTGCAGCGGCAGTGATGCCGATCCTCGACAGGTCACTACAGAAAGCAAAGAGAAGAAGTAGGGAGCTGAGAACTGGGGAGCAGACACCGGCGCAGCTATAAACAGTGAGACTCAGCCACCCAAAAGCAAGGCAGATGTACAGAAATGTTTAATTAAATAAGCAAAGGCATTGCAGAGGCATTTTAAAGCTATCCTCCATCCAAGTGAAAGGCATTCTGATCCTTTAATGAGTGTAATGATATGCAGCAGAAAGCAAAAGAGGCCGATTAAATCCAGATTTACCAGTTTTCTTTTTGTTATATCGCCAAGTACTTACTCCTGGTTCATATGCACCACAGCCTCTAGGGTGGTATAGCCAGCAGCTGTGAAGTTATCCTTGTATCGCTCCATTTTAATGGCTTGGAGCCAGTCACCAACAGAAACAACCGCTGAAAACTCCGGGGAGCTGGGATCCAGCAGAGTTGTGCTGGGCCTGGAAACAAAACAGGGAAAGGACAGAGAAACAGTGTCAGCTGGATCAGGAATCACAAACAAAGGTTCGGTGGTCACAGCAATTAACCCTAACAGTGCTGCACCCAGCGCCATGGGCATTCTACACAGTGACACAGATCAGGGCGAGACACTTGACAAAACAGGCCAATTGTCACTAAGAATGATTCAACCTTAGGTTTCTCTTTTGGCTTTCAGATCCAATTTGAACCACAATGCTGAAGAAAATTTGAACCTCAAGATGTAAACGAGTTCACAGAAGATGCTTTTGCTTCACGGAGCAAAGCGGTTGGCAACGCTGGACGGTGCTCAGCCTGCCAGGGTTGCACCTGACTGGAAGCCATGCCAGAGCCTGCCGAGTGTGCCAGACCTCAGCTCAGCAGTTACAGAAATGCTACTCGAGTGGGAGTCGAGGAACTGGGAGCTCCCAACCTGCTGGACTGGTTTGGAGAGCAAATCTCAAGGCAGGTTCAGAGAAGCTTTGTAACTAGTCATGTTCACGGGCAAGCTCAGTGCCTTCAATCAAACCCAGGGCAGCAGGGAGTTAATCCCTTCAATCAATCCACTCCTGACTGGCGTGGGTGCCAGGAGCAGTGGGAGTCTCGTAAATTCTGATATCTGCACTGCACAATGTGCTGCTCTTCTTCCCTCACCCGCATTTGCAAACAATCACCTGAACCAATCTCACTCATACAAATATCTCATTTATTATTTCATGTCTACTGTACACCATAGCTTCATTAAGCCTCTGCAAAGGACGACCATCTATCTAACCAAAACAATGGTCATGGAGTGAGAGAATTGGAAATGCATGGCATTGGAGATCATGGTAGTAAGGGCAGAGTCCTGTCCTGCTTAGGCACAGAGTATGTGCGCCTAAGACTCGGTACGACTCTACTCCACTAATGTAAGACCAACGATGGCAGCCTAATTATATACAATTATGCTTCACCTATAAAGTCATGCAATATGTTAATGAAGTTGTATGCATATTGGAAATTCAGGTTGCAAAAAGGAGACAAATAAAACTCTATAAATAGCCATGGACACGAAATGACCTTGAGCAGGCTTTTAACTGACATCCACACAAAGAATGACCTGAGACAGGCTGTTAACTTTGGTAAAAACCTATGGATTTTCAAAGAGCACCTTCAAACTGGAAAAGAAAGAAAAGAAAGAAAACATGAGTTCATTCCATGACACTCAAATCTACTGATTACAGCAGATCATATAGTGATTCTCACCATGTGAATTTTTTAAGCTTCAAGGGTGGGTACATTTTTGCCAGGCTACCAGTTGGGAAGACAGGCAGTAATAGGGTACTCAGAGAGTCACTACCCCCTCTTCTGATATTGTCCCTTGTGAGAGTCACAGAGATTGACAGCTTGAAAATCAAAAATTGCTTTGTCTAGGATGACGTTCTGTTGAAGGCTGAATCAGAACCTCTATTACTCCTTCAAAAAACTTTATTTTATATTGCCCAGTGGACATTTTTGTACTTTCTCTTCTATTGAAAATATTTTCCTATTATCCTCCTTTCCTTTGCCTTTAAGCTTTTTTCCGTATTTGCCATAAAAAATTTACCTGACAAAACAGAGACATTTACAAAATCCTGGTGCCAATTAGTAAAGCTCCCATTACTTCAGCAGCATTTCACTGTATTAAACAAACTACTCATCTGTCCCAGCAAAAACAGTTTGGGTTTACCCTACAAGTGGGGGAGTTTCCTTCCTGCTGCGCTTCTGCTGAACATACCATTCCACCACCCTTAGTGAACAACATACAACACAAAAATAACATGGGATTGGTGGAGACATGAAACTGGCTTTCCACAAAATTAAATCCAAATTTACATAAAAAATCCACACCTTCCCAATGCCCGCCAGGCACTGGCTCCAATGCCATAATTGCTCATTTGCAAATACTACACGAATCTGGGGTTTATAAACCTTGACAATGTACTTTTCCTGCCAAAAACCACACTAGTCCAGTTTGCTGCATCACGTTCAGGCCACCCGCTTGAGCCCTTTCACCGGGGGGAGAGGGACAAGACATAGCGGAACTTTGCCTGCAAACAGAGCTTCATAGAATCATTCAGGTTGGAAAGGACCCTTGGGATTATCAACTCCAACCATTAGCCCTACTCTACAAACTTCACCCCAAAATCATGTCCCTTGCAGCAGAACTTTTTGAGGATGTGTTTAAGACCGTGCTCTAAACATGGTCAGCACTGATGTGGAGCAGCAACAGCTCTGCTTACTCAATTTGTCTTCTGGCAGAGACAAGAGAGCCTGTAGTGCCAAGTGGAGTTCAGCAGTAGGTCAGCATGGCTCTCTAGCTCAAAATGATGTTGGGAAGGGGTTAGGCTGAATCTGAGGAACAATTTCTTCCCCTCCAGGGTTATCCAGGCCTGTCCCAGGCTGCCCAGGACAAGGGTGAAGGCCCCGAGATCCCTGAAGGGGTTTCAAAGCCATGGAGGTGTGGTGCTAAGGGACATGGGTTAGTGGTGCCCTGGCAGTGCTGGGGCAATGGTTGGATTGGATGATCTGAAAGGACTCTTTTGACCAAAAGGATTTGATGATCCTATGCCTGCTGTGCCAACCAGCTCTGCAGAGCTGACAAGCACACTGTGGTCCCCACCATGCTCCCTTGCCCACCACCATTACAAAAGCGCAGCTCACCTGGAGCTCTCACTGCCTGTCCTCTTCAGGCTGTTGGGGTTGCGGATGAGTTTGTCCAACATGTTGACGATCTGTCCAAATTTAGGCCTGTCACTACGTTCCTTCTGCCAGCAGTCTAACATCAGCTGATGAAGAGCAATGGGGCAGTCCATTGGAGGGGGCAGCCGATACCCTTCTTCAATAGCTTTAATAACCTGGAAATGGCACAATTGGGAGAACATCAGACACTATCATCATCTACCCCCTAAGCATCATTCATCCTGGGGAGATCCAAAAACTTAAAATAAATCTATAATTAAGTAAAACAACATGGGAAACAGCACTCAGACTCAGGCAGTTAGTGGTCTCAGAACTGTCATTTCTCCTCAGTAATTCAAAACTGAGAGAGTACCAGAAAAACTCACAAGCTGAAGTAATTTCAAAGCCTCCAAAAAGGGGTCTGGAGCCCTGATTACTTCCTCGCTTAGTCAGGAGAATGTGACGTGACCAGAACTCAATTCTGATATGACAGGGATATGACCCAGAAACCTTCAGGTCTTAATTAATCAGTATGACTTTGCTGGCTTGATTTGCATGAGACTAGAGACTGGGAATGCAGAGAGACTGAACTGCACTAAATTCGGTCATTCTGGTCTTGTCCAATTAGTGGCTAAAAGCCAATGGGAGGACAGGGTGAGGGATATGCTTGTGCTATTAGCAGCTATTCATTGACACAAAAAAAGCAGCTTTCCCTACTCCAGAAAGTATGGAAGATCTTTTTTATATCTCTTGATTCAAGAGGCACCAAGACTAATTTGAAATCTACTTCTCCTTTGTTGTGAAAAGCGCAGCTCTTACCACTGTTATGGGCGAAAAATTGAAACTAAAAAGAGGCTGTAAAGAGAGTGCCATGGGCCTTCCCTGCCCTGTCCAAGCCATCTTTTCGAGATGGTCTAGCTCTGTGATTGCTGCGTTGAGCTCCACTGAGCTGCACAGACGTGCCCTGTGTAACTGAGACACAGCTGGTGTTTTAATTTCTTGCTAAGTCTTGATGACTTCCTGTTAGCAAAGAGAGGCAAGATTGGGTGCCAGAAGAGACGTTTCACATCACAAGGAAATTTAAATGATATCCCCCATTCAGATGAAATGCCATCCGCAACTATATGCTTTTTGAGAGTGCTCAGCTCCACATAAGAAAACAGATGACTTGTAAAATGTAAAATGACTGAACCACTCCCATTAACATATATATATTCAAATGAACATTTTCTTCCTTCTTTATATATTTGCAAATCCCCTGGGAAAAGAATTATGGATAATCTCTGCCTTGTTTTCAGTGGGATTTATTCCCCCCTCCTTTAATAAAAATTCTATTAGCAAGAGATCTTATTAGCATTATTATTAAATACTCTTCTGGAAGAGCAGGCATTGTGCACAGTCCCTATTGGAATAGGCTGAACTAGTCCAGATGGTATGGTTAAACAGGACATGCATAATTTAAGACTGGTCATTTTGCAAAGCTGCTTTTTAATGTCCTCGGAAGGCAGCCCATGCAATTGTCACAAGGATGCTCCGACAGATAAACAGAATTGTATTTCCGATGTGTTGTTTCTGATATCCCACAAGAAATAAAATAATCTGGAAGAATTACAAGCATGCTGGGGCTTGAAGAATTAATTAGTGATAGGTAGTCCCATTAAATTCAAGTGTTTTGTCTTGAAGATATTCAATAAAGTTGAGATTTAATATTAATGTGCAAATCTTCCCTCTCTTGACAGTATTATGATCTGACAGCTTAAATATATCCATTGACCCTTCCTATGTTCTTCTTTCTTGCTTTAAGGGCTTCTATTATTTTTCCTAAAATTTAAAAATTCTGGAAGATGAAAAATAAATGAAAAAAGAAATGTGCACAATTTACAGACCCTAGCTTGAGAATCCCTTATTCTCTGACCAGGCTTGAAGTATTCAAAGAAGCTGTAGTTCCCCCATCATATATCCTTTTAAAAACCTAGACTTATATGTCTTCTAATCATAAAGCCGTCAACGCAGAAATGCAGCAGCAGACACTGAAGGACAAATATAAAGGCGTGGGTAGGAGGGAAGGGAAAGAAAAGGAGGAAGAGACTCACATCTTGATTGGACATATCCCAGTAAGGTCTCTCTCCATAGGACATCACCTCCCACATGACAATGCCGTAGCTCCAGACGTCGCTGGCCGAGGTGAATTTGCGGTAGGCAATGGCCTCCGGCGCGGTCCACCGGATGGGGATCTTGCCGCCCTGGCAGGAAGAAGAGAAATCACTGGCTCATGAGTCATGGTCCCAGTAACACATGTGGCCATCACCAGTCCACACCACCCTTCAAAATACAAAATACTTTTCTTCGGGCAATTTCCAGAGTCCTTAAAAAAGGCATCCACTTTCTCTTGTTCTTGCCATAAAGCTGGCAGATCCAACCAGGAGGCAACACTGCCCATCTGTCTTCTTTAGTAACAAAGGAGGTCAACCATTAAATTGTTAAATGTATTTTTATCAGCCCTGTAAGAGTGCTCTGCTTAGGGCTACGCTGCAGCCTGAGAACGAGCCAGGGGTTTTACAAAGTAGATAATAGAGATTGAGTTGACAAAACAAATAAGTACACGCTGTTAATTACTATTTCCTTGCTTACCTGTCTGACCTGTTTGGCCTGCTTCAGAAAAAATAGGATTGCAAATGTTTTGCTTTTCAAAAAGGTAAAATAAATTGGGGATAAAGTGGAAAGATTTATGAATCATGTGGCGTTTCCCATGGGCAGTATCCCAACTCCTGCTGGAGCTGCGAGACAGCAAGCAAGACTCTGGGCTCTCCCAGTCCCTATGGGAGGAGTTCAGCACCAGACCATGGTACAAAGCTGCTTTGATATCTTCTGGAGAGAGCTGCCTCTTGTTACAAAACTATTTTATTTTTTTTTTTTTTTTTTTTAAAGAAATAAAAACACTTGGGCATCTGATTTGGGCCACTGAGGTCCTGCACTATTTCAAAAGGAACTCCCTCCCACTTACCTGATTCTGCCAGGCCAGAGATTTCTCGTTTTGTTTATGCTAATTTGTAAGGTGGTTTTAATTGAGCTTTTGGGCTTCTGCAGTTCCATGTAAGGAATTACTTAAGCTGAACAAAGGTTTTAGGTTTTTGGTTTGTTATTGTTTGTTGGGGGTTTTTTTTCATTTGCCTTTATGCTTTTTTTTATTAAGTTTATTTTGGTAGGTTCTTTCTCAGCAATCTTCTCAATAGTTTTTATCCATAGCTGAGTACAACATGTGCATACTTAATGGTTTATTGTTCTAATCTCTTTCTCAAATGTTTAATATGGACTTGTTCCAAAGCCAAATGAAATCAAAAGGGGTCCTTCTCCTGTTCTCCTCAGCATCTGTGAGTCAGGGTGTAGCAGCATGTGCTTTGGGTGGCTATAAGGTGCTCTCATTTTAAGCAGTTATGCAACTAATGGGGAGCAGAACTCACCACTCTCTTAAGACAGGATGCTTTAAAAAGTTCCATTATATTGCATCGTCCCTGGTTATGAAAAGCTCAGCCACGGATTCATGGATGTTGTTTGTACGTGGTTGTCATTCTAAAAATTGTCAATAAGCCCTCTTGATTGAGCTGCTCAAGTACAGTGGAGCTCATCCAGATTTTCCTGATACTTCATTACTCATACCAAATGAAGACAATGCGCCATAAATAAAATGTCATTGATTCCCCATAGTTCACTCTTCAGAGCAAACATAACACTTTATTTCCACTCACTGAATTCAAAGGGAAGCTTTTCAGTCATTGCCGTTTCACTCTTGTGTGTTTGTCTAAACTTTGATTGCCCTGAAAATGGCTTTTCAGACGTCTGTTTCTACTTATTCCACTTGCCACCCTCATGGGTGATAAATACCCAGGCTGGCCAGCATTTAATGCTACACAAGTCTATCCTTCCCTGTAATCAACTGTGAAACCATTGAAGGACTGGGATTAAACTGCAAAACCCAAGTGTTGCAAACAAAATATGCACTAGGGAGAACAGATGGAGAATGGCAGGTATTTAAAAACTAAGAAAATAAGAAATAAAAAATATTTCACAAACTCTTTTTTTTCTTTGCACCCATGATAATTAGAGAGGTAGTAGTATAAAGGATGGTAGTCCCCGGGATGTTGTTTTGTGGCCAGAGATACTTGCATTAGTACTATTCCATAAGCAGCATATCAAAATGGCTTCAGAAAAATTAGTTAACAGTGGGATGATGAAATTTGAAAAGGATCAAAAACTGAAAATGTAGACCTCACAATTTTCCTGGTCCAAACTATTTAGGCTAAATTTCAACTAGCCCTCTGACGGGCAAAAGTGAATGTAGCTTTTTGTTGTTTGTTTTTTTTTTTGGCAGTGTACCTAGACATGCAGTATCAAACCTCCATTGGACCAGTCATGTGGAACTCGTTACACACATCTCTAGATATCAGAAGGAATAGAAGCCCATGTTCTAATTTCTGCCATCAGATTCTTGTCACACAATCCAGCACATTGAAGGAACCAGAGGAATACATGGGTCATGTCTTCAGAGAATACTCAAGTAGACACTGATACAGCAGTGGCTACATCAATTTATACCAGCTATAGAGTCGGGGTCAGTGTTTATTTTCAGGTTTTCAGTTGTGACCAGGATCATTTTAAAACAAACCACAGTCACCTCCCATTCAGTCACACAAAACCAGTATGTAGGAAAGAAAACTCACAGGATGTTTTCTTTCTCTCCTTACCCGTGTGGTATAAGCTGCTTCAGGGTCATCTTCCAGGACCCGGGACATACCGAAATCAGACACTTTGCAGACCAGGTTGCTGTTGACCAGTATGTTTCGGGCAGCCAGATCCCGATGCACGTAGCTCATGTCTGACAGATACTTCATCCCTGAGCCAATTCCACGAAGCATCCCCACCAACTGGATGACCGTAAATCTGCCATCATTCTTCTGTGTGTGGGGAAAGGAAGAAAATAGAGCATTTAAACTAAAAGCCACATTTTTGCCATTGCTGAAATTGGCCAAGAGCAGATATCTGTATCCCCATTTTCTCTCAAACAAAATGCAATGTTTTCTCCTCACTCTCCTGACTAGTGTCTAGAATTCAGTAGTAAAAACCCAGAGGTTCTGTCCCAGCTTCCAGTGATGCAGTATCCAGTTTGCCATGCATCTGGTTTTAATGTGTCTACAGCAACGTGATGCTTTCAGAAATGGAACAAATCAGAACTGCTACCAGTAAACACAGATTATTTAAGACTCTGCTATTTTAAACAATAATATTTATTCTATATTCTTCTACTTTCCATTTATTCTGGTTTTTCGACAGGAGCAACACCTGAACACTGAATTTCCCAAGTACAAGTATCACTTCCTTAAAAAAGCCAAATATTCAGTATCTTTTTTTCAAAAAACAGAATCAGAATGAAAACCAGGAAAATGTTTCATAGTATATTCTTTAGCTTATTATGAAGAAATCACCTACCCTGAGGAAGGCATCCAAGGAGCCATTCTCCATGTACTCTGTTATGATCATTACCGGTTTACCTAGAGTTTGTGGAAAGACAAACACAGTTCCTTGATGAACACCAATGTTAATGGGATAAAAATGGGTTGCACATGATTTTACTGCCAAGACACCTGGCTTACACAACCTAATTTAATTTGAACAGTACCAAGCTTATGCCTCAGCTGTGGGGTGCAAGAGAAGAAATATTATAGGACAGAAACATTTCAAGGTCCCCATCTGGAAGGTTAACCCTTTGTCTGACTCATTGACAAGGTCTTTAACTGAAGTGGCTCCTGTTCTCCAAGGAATATGGGAATTGATAACTGAGAGCTAAGAAATAAAGATCCGTTCAAACTTGACAAAAATCTTGAGGGTAATTAAATTGCTTGAAGACTAGAAAGCCTTCTTCTTTCCAAAGGCAATTTGTGAAAGCTTTGGTCTCTGCCTCTTTCGAAAGATCAACACTTTAGGTGAGTCAGAAGCTGTCAGCAGCTATGGATGCTCTGACAACTGGATTGCAGAATGCAAGATGCAAGCTGTTCCTCTCAGCTTTCTCTTTCCTGAATTTGTATCCTGTGTCTCTTGTTATTTATAAATGATACAAAGCCATATGCCTTATGAAGTCAACCAGAGGATAAATGATTCACTGAAGTGTGTCACACGTGGGGCATTATGATGCAGCAGCACTCAGCTTTCCACACTGCAACACAGAGAGCCAAGCCAGGCACTCCAAAGAGAAATGGAATGTGATGCTATTCTCCTGCCTGAAACTACAGCAAATATATAAATAATGTTTGTGGTTATTTGTAAGAGCTCTGTAAAGTTGTGCAGTGCTGAAATTGAAAACTTTAGGTACATATAAGTGACACTGATTATTTCACAGGGTTCAATCGTGCTGGATATTCAGCATCTAGATATTTACAGAAACAGGTCCAGTATCACCTCCATCCTAGAAGGGAGCAATGGAAGGTGGGGAGAAGTGACCTATCAAAGGCTGAATGGCAGAAGCCTGGTCCCAAGATTAGTACTCTTAAGCCCACCTGAAGTAAAAGGAAGCCCTGATGATCAATGTCAGGCTTGCTGGGCAACCCTTCCTCCCAATTCTGCTTCTCCCTAAATAAAAGACAGCATCCCAGAGAAACTCTGCTTTTGTGCTTCCAAGAACAGTTCTAAATAAGGGAACGTTCTGGGGAACAAAGGTTTTGACGGACCCATCAGTTAGACTGTAGATAGCTTAGTTCTATTTTGTCATCAAAGGTAACAGAACTACTCAACTTTTCCTTGCTCCTGACACTGGTATCTGCTCCAGAACAATCCACTATGAAAATTACCCTCCCATGAAATGATGCAGCATTGAAAGCTCTGCTAATCTTTTCTACCTCAGTACATTTTTCACTGATGCTTTTCTCCTCATTTGTCAGGGATGTCTGGTTTTGAAGTAACCTTGTTTTTGATAAAAAACCAATATACTGTGAGAACTGACTGTACCGAAAACATTTCGCATAATTTCACTTAGGCCAAGAGCTATGTGCTATACCTCCCTTATTTCACTTGTTACCTCTTTCAGTCCTAATTTATCCTTTGCAGGCCTTTTACTATTCCAGTTCTCTTTCTGTTACAACTGATACAAAAACTCATACTGTTTTGGTCCAGTATAAACCAGCACGTCCATGAAACGTCTTCCTGGCATGAACACAGCAGAGAAGCGATGGTGTTGCACAAAGGAAACTGCTCTGGGTGAAGGGCTCAGCGACCTTGGCCCATAAGGAAAGAGATGCGATAAAACATTATTTTCCTTCTAATTCACCTTTGTAAGTGTTCTTTGGTAGGAAAAAAAGAAAGGAAAAACTCCAACCAAATCTGCATGTCACTGTTTCATTTATCTTTTGCAACTGTGACTGTAACTCTTCAGCTGAACAAATACAGCTAAATGAGTTTTAATTAACCTTCCTCAATCAAAAGATACTATGTCAATGTAGAAAGGAAGAGGCAGACTCTTTCAGTGCATTAAGGTGTAATTTCATTATTCAGGCACTTCTTTAGAAGGGGAGGGGGACAGAGAGGAGAAGTTACCATCAGAGAGTCAATTATTAAAGTACTTGACTAGCAGCCAATAACGTATTCATGGGGTTTTTGCTGCCTCTCTCAACCCCCACCAACACCATTATTTATCTCACTTTTTAATTTTGAGTTTATTAAATGCCTTAATTTATCTCAGCATTCAGAAAACCTATGGAGAAATTGAGATGAATGCCTCCTTAAGCAGCACCATTGATGCAATACAGCAGCTCTGAAGTAACCCAGCCGACTCGCTGTGGAAGGACTGCTGGCTGCAAGGCAGGCGATGGAATGCTCTTGGGTCAGGCTGCCACCCCCTTGGTGAAAATACCCAATCAGTTTCATTCAGTGACAACTGCATTATGCAAATGAGCGCAGTTATTTATAACTGCTCGGGCTGGAATAGCTCAGGGATTTCAAGGCAAAGATTCCCTTGTCCCTCATCTCTTAGAGAGGGCCTAGAAAAATCACTGTCTGAACCAAACACCATGACCCAACCACAAGCCCCTCCCCTCTTTTTGTTACAGAAATAACAAAAAGAGAGAATCAGACCTTCAAAATACCTTTTAATCTTAGTTTTGAGGGAGGTGCTCAATGGGCAAAATGAGGCCAATCCCCTGTTTTCCTTAGTGGAATTTGTCTTGAGAAGCAAAACAACAACAATATGAGGTATTTTCAACATCTAGGAGAGAAGTCAGAGTAGGAGAGGGGACTAGAAAGTGTAAGGGTAAGATTTCCAGAAACCCAAGTGGCAAAGTGAGGAGCATCCAGCTACCACCAACATTCAGGAGGTACAGGGTTTTGCAGTGGTATTGATGACTTTCACAGCCCTCTATGGGAGATACTTAATGAGGCTTTATGAGGCTCTGAGCAATCTGCTCTAGTTGAGGATGTTCCTGCTCACTGCAAGGGCACTGGATTAGATGACCTTTAGAGCTGCCTTCCAACCCAAAACATTCTATGATTTTATATTTTGTTCTTCTAGTAATATTTTACTTTTTAATTTTTCACCCAGATCGCTGCTTGCTTTCTTTGCACGAGTCCCTACACCCAAAAGCTCTTTCTGGACCAGTAACTTGTGCCAGGCTTTGCCAAGACATTGCCTAGGGGGCAATATCGCAGTGGCACTTCATCAAGCCAGATCCAAGCAAGCCAGATCCATCTTGCGGGTGTATTTTCCATTCTGTCCCATAAAGGGTACGGAGCGAGCTCCCTTTTGAAGGCAGACCTCACGGCACAGAGAACGCCAACAGAATTAACACAAAACCCAAGCCAAACAACTAACCAACCCAACCAAAAACATGGGCCATGTTAAGTTCTGCCGAGTGAAAATTATCACACCTGCAAATCAGAGAAAACAAATAAGCAAGTTTGACTCTAACACAGCCGACTTAATTTCAAAGTATTTTCTCCTTACAGCTATGCTTTGTACCTCAATCATATGACTCTTTCGTTTTTGTATTTTTCCTCCAACCATTTGAAATTCTTTGCTCACCATCTTCTTTGGCCTATCCTGTCACAACCAGCTCAGGCTAACAGAGATGTGAAAGACACCTGCTTGGCACAGCAAGAAGGTGGAGGGAGGAAAACCCCAAGCACTGCAGTATTAATTCTCCCTACAAAATCTTGTAAAAGCTGCCTCTGTATAGAGTATCAGTTGAAACCATAAAGCCATTTATAGCTGACAACAAGATTAATGACTTGTCCTGCACTGATTTCCTCCTATTAGCTACCAGTGCATCTATTCCATCTGTCATTCCACGTGAAGAAGACAAAAAAAAAAAAAAACAACGAATCAGCACACAACGCCACAGACTTAATTTCTCAGAGACTTCCAAATTGGCCTTGGCATGAAAATGACGTACTTACATTTAGTAACTACACCTTCCAAGTGGATGATATTGGGGTGGTCAAATTGTCCCATAATGCTAGCCTCGCTCAGGAAGTCTCTCCTTTGTTTATCAGTGTAACCAGCTTTTAGAGTCTTGATAGCAACACATATCTCTCTTTTTCCAGGCACTTTGAGACGTCCACTGCAAACTTCACCAAATTCCCCTTAAGGAAAAAGCACAAGAGTCCATGGTCATGAACATGAAACTTAGGCTTGGGTCATGAAATTGTTGTGTCAGATCATTTTGCTGACATACAAACATCACAGGGTCCCACATTTCCTAGAAGTGAATTTAAAATTATATTTACAGAAAAAAAAAAAAAAAAAAAGACAAAGTTCTGGCACTTACCCACACCAATAACTTTTTCAATCTTTATGCAGGAGGCATCAATTTCTTTGGCAAATTCCCTCACAGCTTGGTTTGGATCCTCGTATGTAAAAGGATCCACATATGTTCTAACACCTGCAAGGCAGAAATGTTTTATTTAAAGTCGCTGATCTACATGCTGCTGAACACAGAACATATGAGACTGGAGCCTTAATGATACACAACAGTAAAGAGAGTGTACAGTAAAAATGTACTGCAAGACAGGAATGACTGAAGAAGGAAGGACAGACTTCATGTATTTTTCCCCTTTTTTAAACATAACTTTCCATATTTCCAAGTGTTGATGTAAAGAATCCAGTTTTTGCCAATAAATGAGCTTCACAAATCACTGCCATCACTAACAGCCAGGCTATGGACCTGTGAGACTAAAACCCATCCTGGATTCCTCTGGGGAGCCAGGAAATTCTGCACTCAGGTCCTAGGTTTGGTACCTGGATGAATGAGATGGAATTAACAGTAGGATGCAGGCTGGAAAAAAAAGCAGCAAAGTTCCCATTCCCTTTCCTGGTAGGACTGCCTCCAGCCCATCCAGAAACTGCTTTAGAAGAGTTTGGTGGGGAAGCCATACCTAGATATCACTGGCCAAGAACAGATGTCCTTCAGCAGAAAGGAACAATCAAAAAACCTGATTAATCTTACTTCTGTCTGTCCCCTTCTTTTTACACACATGCTTCTGTTTTCCCTGTTACTAAAGTACATGGTTCTGAAGAAGGATGTTTGCTAAAGAGGAAACCATATACATATCTATTTAAAGAGGAATGTCATAATTTATGTCCCAAACATCACAACAAGGGACATGTTTTATGAACCAAATAGAAAAATCCAAGCACCAACTGCCTCTTACCTTGGTTCAAATGTTTCTCCTCGTCCGCCTCTTGCTTGGCCTTACTGTACTTACTGCGCCTGTCGGAACAAAAAAAAAAAGGCAGCACAGATCAAAATAAGCATCTTATTTGGGAGAGAAGCTCAATCTTCTGGACCTGCTGAGACTTGAGCAGTTTGCACCTGCCATGACCTGTATGTGCTTGGTAGCTTCCCTCCAACAGTGCGGGACACAACAGACACTCACCAGCTGGGCTCAAAACCACTCCAAGTGTTATGGCATCAACAACACACCAAGGGAAACACAAATCTATTTGTGTCTTGGTATTTCAAGGAAGAAAAAAAAGGTTCTGTTTTGGCTACTTTGTCTACAACATTTGCAATCCTGAGCAAAAAGGGTCCAAATTGTGTTTTTAGCCCTATAATATATGGATTTAAAAGCCACAATGGAGGTGTTTTGGTAAATTGATTTTCAAAGGTAATTAGACAAATGCTAATAGCAACCCATTGCTCATTGAAAGTACAGGCATAAGAACAGATGCTGCTGAAGAGAAAGGCTTGGTGTTGCTTCCTCCTCAGTTTGCCTGTTACTATGGAAAGCTGAATCCAGACCTAGGTCAGCTCAACATCAAGTCTGGACTGGAGTCAAGAAGAGGGAAGGCTGAAGGAGAAACCTTCACCTTCTCCTGGAGAACAGGAGGTAAGACTGGTACTGCCTGCAAGGTGAAGCCCACTGCCTGGCATGGGGCAGGAGATGCCCTGGCTGCCAGGGACACTGGGCTGAGACTGGGTTAACAGTCTGAAACTGGTGAATGGGTGGAGAATGAAAACAGGAGTGTGTATGAAAGAGACCTATTATGAGATGCGAGTTAAAAGGGGTCAAAATCTTGCAGATAACAGGAAGCAAAAGTGTGAAAGAGTCACGCTTATTGCAAACCTTCCCAAGTCTCACCATTGCCCCCCCATCAGCAAAACCATTCTGCCCATTATCAAAAAGCACCTCGCTTGCCACTCTGCTCCTGAGGAACTGCGTATGCCCACCACTGTCATATGAGTGGCCAACTCCCAGCCATTGCCTTTGCACTCTGTTAGCACTGGGGGTTAAACACTATGCCACTGTAAGTTCACCATGAAACAGAAGGAAAGAAAAAAAATCTGTTTGACATAAGGAGAGATCTTTGAACCAGACCCCACAACTCTCAACATCAACAGGGCTTGAGCTCAGACATAAGAAGCAGGTTTGTATCCAACCATAAATAGTTGGGAGCTTCTCCTCTTTATGAAAGCCAAGTAAACTCAAATGGCTCCAAATCACAAGAAAAGCTTTATTAAAAGCCACACAGCGATTTATGTTAGTTCTTTGCCTGAGGACTCACAGCACTGGTTTAACAGAGCCGGCTTAAATAAAAGGACTATGTTGTGCTCTCAGTTGCTGGACTGAGTGAGGAGGAAGAGGCAGCACGAACTTCACCCAATGCCATACAGAACCAAGCCAGCTAAGGGGATTGCAGAGACACTTCCAGGTGTTACACAATGATCTCAGAGGAAAGAAAAAAGGGGGAGGAAAATAAAAAGATACTGCATTTTAAGCAAGACCCCTTCAAATTCATGTTATTAATGTTTAGGCACAGACTGGAACTCTGAGCAATAAACAGGCTTTGTGTGAAAGCATTTTAAATAAGAGAAAAATGCTCTTTATCCTATTTTTTAAAAGTACAAGCACCCTAAAAACAGGTAAAAGAAAATCACCTTCCCCCACTAGAACACAAAGCCATCCAAAAAGCCAAGGAAAACAAAGGGATTCCTGTTCAAGCGGTATCACTGCAGATTACTGAGTTAAAGTATTACCTTCCAAACTTAAGCACCTACTTCCAGTTCTCCCTTCCTCACCTGCTGACCTCTCCTGCTTGGTTGGGGGCAGGATGCTCTCATCTGCCGCTGTCCCCAGGAGCAGCCCAGGACCCCCATAGCATGGGGCATCCAAGGGACAGCAGAGCCATTGTCACCATCCTGAACCCCAGAACTACAGGGGTTGTGGCAGCAGTCCTTGAACAGGTGGCAGTGAGGAGAAGAATGCAGCAGCTTTCAGAAATCACGAGATCAGAGTCACAAGGCAGAGCTCCAGGTGGGAGCTGGTGATGAAGGGGAGGTGACAATGAGTATGCAGTGAACTGAAGCAGCTGTTGCTCCCACCTCATCTCCTGCTCCCCCAGTAAAAAGGGGGCTGTAGGTGCTGCTGGGCCTGGGCACCAGGTTGGCAGAGTGTCCAACCCAAAAACACCAGCAAAAGGTGGGTCACAACTGGATTATTGTGTCCAGTTCTGGGCTCCCCAGTGCAAGAAAAACAATGAACTACTGGAGAGGCCAGTGGAAGCTGTGAAGATGATGAGGGACCTGAACCATCTCTGCAATGAGGAAAGGCTGAGAGCCCTGAGGCTCTTCAGCTGGACAAGAGCAGCCTGAGAGGGGATCTGATCAATTCTGATCACAAGATAAAGGGCAGGAATCAAGGAGATGGGGCCAGACTCTTTTCTGTGGTGCCCAGTGACAGGACAAAGGGATGGGCACAAACTGGAACCCAGGAGGTTCCATCTGAACAGGAGGAAAAACTTAATTCCTGTGAGGATGTCAGAGCCTGGCCCAGGCTGCCCAGAGAGGCTGTGGAGTCTCCTGCTCTGGAGAGATTCCAAACCTGCCTGGATACTGTGATGCTGTGCCCCCTGGTCTGAGTGACCCTGCTGGAGCAGGGGGGGTGGCACCAGATGATCTCCAAAAGGCCCTTCCAGTCCCTACCATACTGGGATTCTGTGAAATGCATTCAGCTGCTGACAGAAGACAAATCTATCTATCGAAATTGCTGAGAGCTACTCTTAGATGAGCAGAGGATTCTCCAGGGCCATCTTACTCCACCTAAACCCTTTCATAAAGTGTCTCTGTTTCACTCTTTCCCAAGTCCTTTCCAGCTCTGTTTGTAATTTCTCTCAGTGTTCCTGCAGAGCAGCGTTTGGAAACATGCTACCTCCTGCTCTCTGCTCTGTGGATATGCTCAGCTTAACCTCAGTAAGTTTAAACTTAACCTTTAGGCCGTTGACTTATCACACAATGAAAATGCAGTGCAGGACAGAACAAAACAGCTTGAGCTGCCTGAAGGCAAAGTCTTTTGACAAATTCCATTGCAAAGATGACTTCGAGGATTTAAGCAATGACCTGAAAAACCGTAATGCTAAACCTGTAGTAATAACCAGGGTTCAAAAGTGGGCACCTACACCATTCCCACATTTGACTCATGGACACAAAGGCCACATCTGCAGGCAAAAGCATGGGTCTGATTGTACAAATATCACTTTCAGGTCATGCTGGATTACAAAACTTCCTCATGGGGACTGTGTGGACAGGAAAGCTTTTTCTCATCTGAAGTAATTTTGAAAAAAAGCATAATTATTTTGCTATTAAATTCTGCTGGTGGAGGAACCTCATGAAATATCCCCAAAGCCCACACCTCTAAATGCCATTGGTGAAGAGGTTAAAATCATTAGAGTATGTGAATATTAAAGCAGATGCTTTTTATTGAGAGCTAATTCCAGCTATTGGAGAGCTGTGTAGGGAGGAAAGCTATTCATGAGCAAGGCACCATGCAGTAGTATGCATGGAGCAGTTTCACTTTCCTAGGATTTCATACCTCTTGATACATATCTTTCCCCTTCCACGGCCTCTCCGAGACCTACCAGTGTGGAACATCAGGATTTCTCCAAACTCATGGCTACCGGGATATTTTTACATCCTTTCCCTGGTGCAGCCTTTTGTCCCTGCTGCCCACCTGCTCTTTGTCTTTGTCCCAGGTAACCACAGGGACAGACTGGGCAGTGAGCAGTCCTGGCAGAGCGCATGCCCACCCCTGTGAGTCCATCAGTTCCCTGGCTCCAGGCAGCCCTTCCCCTGACAGCTTTATGGCCCATGCTAAAGAGAATCAATATGAAGGCAAGGGGGTTGACATTTCATTTTCTAAAAAGTGATCCATTGAGGGCCAATCACCAAGTAATGTTTATCAGCCTTGGGAAGCGACAGGTTTTTTTTACAGGGGAGGAGGGGAAGGAATAATCTCAAAGCAGCTCGACAGGCTCAATTCTCCAAGGTGGCAACTCATAATTAGAAATCCAATGTATCCTGCTATCAATCCTGCCTTAAATAATACAGTGATCAATAAAAGCAGAGAGGAGATTAAGTCATCAAGCTCAGTGATGCTATTTTCTATTGCAATGCCTTTTAATAAACCTGTCTCTCAGCATCACATTTTCATATGTTCTGTTCTTCTTTCTTCCTGTCAGCATGGAGGCTTTGAATGCAGCACCCGCTAGAGCAAGCAGTAACGATCCCCGTCTAGTTGCCAGATATTACAGTCATTGCAACTTAACTGCTTTTTAAGGCAATTTAGAGAGCAAAGCAGGGGAATCTGTGCACATTTACAGCTGACGGCAGTTAAACTGACACAACGCCCACCCCATGGAGGATCCCGGGCTTCAGATGCTGGAACGACACATCCGGTTTTAGCTCCCAATTACGCCAAGGCAAAAATCATGCCAATATTTTCAAGCATGATTAAACACCAAGATGAAGACAGAAGCTCTCAGCGCTGTGTTTCTGCTACACTGTCCTACTGTTCTCAGGGTTGCTCCTGATGCCTGGTTTGAATCTGGGAGAAGCAACAAGCACTTGCTAGAAGATTATGGTCCTGCTCTGATGCAATAACCATCGATCCAGCCTGCTGCACTACTGCACCCAATGCTGAATGACTGTGGCTTCTGTTTTATGACTACATCCACTCATGCTGGAAGGACTAACCCAAAAGACTAATGCAAGCTCCTCACAGCAGCCCGATGGCTTTGCTCCCAACGATGCAATTGTTTACTCTCTGCCTATCAGGAGTCGATCCAAGAAAATCCACCTTACCCATATCCACCTTACCCATATCCATGAAACTTAACTTCACATCACACTAACCACAAATCTCTGGCCATCTCTATTCTCAGTGCCAGTTATTGGAATCAGCTTTGCATTTGAAGGGAAAATGGTAAAAAGCTGGAACTATTGCCATTCCATCACACACTGCTTGGTACTAATGTTGAGAAGATCAAAGATATGTGGGAGAAGGCTTGTAATGCAAATGTACTGTTTATGATGCTAATCAAAGAATTTAGCTTTGTTTGGAGGAGACAAAAACCTCCTTCATGAAAGACAGAGGGGGAGAGAGAAGCTTAAGTTCTTACCTCCTGCTGATGACAAAGGCTGCAATGAGAATGACCACAAGAACAACACTGCCAGCCACGGAGACAAGGAGCACTGTGGGATTGGTACCATCCCCAATGATGGGGGAAGGAACTGGGAACAGAAAAGGAAGCATTAGTGTTGGATGCCCCCAAAAAAGCCAGCCTAGGTAGCACTCTAGTGACTAGCAACACTAGTGAGCCTTTCTGACTTGTGAAAGAAATTTAGAGCAGCACTCAAACCTACTTCCAGGCCATTCTTAAATAGTTATTTAATAGGATTTTCCAACAGGCCTTAGTTAGCTGAAGACATGATATTTTATAATGATTTGGAGAACTTTGTTTCACTGGGAACATGGACTTCCTCTCCAGGAAAGGTATCATGGCTATTTTTTTTCCTTTTTAAATACTTTTCACTTCTCTTCCCTCCTCCTTTTTCTTTCAGGGAGGCAAGATGATCCCCTCCCCAACTGCCACAAAGAGAATAAGTTATTTTAAAATGTCTGTCCTCTTCTGGCTGGATTGGACTCTTTTCAGCCGTTAATGTCCTAAAGGATGTTGGAGACTGCCACTAACTGGCACAATCTTAAATTGATTTAAACAGACCAAGTACATCCAAAATAAAACAGGCCTGGTCATGCTGCCCTCCTTAAACCAAAAAGCAAACATATGGGGGGCTAAATACGTTTCCTTGAGCAAAGTGAAAAGATTCTACTGACAACATAATCCAAACATTCTATCTTTGTCCGACTGTCTGAAGAGAAGTGCAAATACATGAGCTGATGGGGGACACCCAACTGATAAACAGCTTGTAGAGTAATAGGGTTCTGTTCTCCTGCAAATGAGATATCCCCAAAACATATGCAAAACAGGTACATAAATGGCTCAAACATCAATAGCTTTCATGTCTTTGTAAGCAGTCACTGAAGTGAGAATGTCATTACCTGTGTTAGTTGTGAACTCAAATGGTCCACTGAAGTCCCCGTACCCTGCTGCTGTCCTGGCCCTCACATGAAACACATAGGAAGTCAGAGGGTTCAAGCCTTTGATGTCAGTGTTCCTGGAGGCCGTCTTCACAATGCGATAGCTGCGCTCGTTCTGGTCCTGACAATGAAAGAACATGGGGGGTGATAACTTAGAAACCCCCTCTCTGCACAGGGAGCCACAGAGACAAAAGAAGGCAAGCAACAGCAATGGGATCATCCTGATGCTGGCCCTGCTCAACACCCCCAGCCCTGCACCAAGCTATAAGAGAGCCAAGAAAGGACGATGAGGCAGGAGGGCTGATGTTCATCTACCAATGATTATTTAAGAAATCGTGCAATGAAAGCCTTTGGAAAGCAGCCAAGCCTTCCAATAGGATCGGCTTGATGAACAAGCAACATTTTACTCATGCATGCTGTCACATTTTCTTCATACAAGACAGAAGCCATATTAAACTAACTAACTAACTAACTAACTAAATAAATAAATAAATAAAAGTATTGTAAGAAAGAAACAACTTAGAAAATGTCTTCCAGAAAGTCTAATCTTAAAAACTATTTTATTTTCATCTGGAAAAACCACCAGAATATGTAATAATCTAGCTTCCTTGATAGATTCCTTTTTCCTTATGTGTTAGGGAAGCAAATAGTGATTATCTTTATTGAAAATATTTCAGAGGTATGCATATGTGTCTGAGAGAATGCGTGTAGAAGCAAAAGCAGGTAATTGTTCATCTTTGCAGAGAAGCTTCAAAGGAAATAGCTCTTTCCATAGTTCCATACTTTAGAAGTTATTTGTAAGAATAACATCTCCCTCTAACTCAGGAAGTATGAAGAATGTAATTTTCTTTCCTTATTCTCTATTAAAAGCAATTCAGCCCACACTATCACTCTAAGCAGAAGCCATCGGCAAACAGATCTAATAATTATTACTGGGTTATATACTTCATTATTATACTTCTGTCTATGAAGTAAAGCTAATGTCTCACTTCTGCCCAGTTATTGATTCTCATTACAAATATTCTCGCTACAAAAGCTCAGCTCCTAGGTAGGAGAAATAACAAAATAAATTCATGCCATACAGCTGGAACAGACTTTAAGTCTTTCTCTTTCAAGCAACCATTCATGTGAACGAAATCCTTAAATGGATTTTATTAAACTGAATCTATTTGGTTTCAAATGATGGAATCCTATCTGGAAATAAACCATAATGGAATGAAGCAAGAAGCTCTCCCTGTATCCAAACAAATCTCCTTGCTTGCCCTTTTTTGAATAGTACCTTTTCATAGTATTTGACTTCATATTCCAGGATGACTCCATTTGGCCTGTCAGGCTCCAGCCAAGCCAAGGCAACACTGTGTCTTGTTATCTCTTTAGCCTGGATCAAAGCAACTGGGGATGGAGCTGTCGGGGAGGGAGGGGGGGATAAATAAATAAATAAATAAATAAATAAACAAATAAATACATGTATTAGCAATACTTTTGTTTTAATGAATAACACATATTTTAAATTATAGCTTTCACAACATGACCACTTTCAGAATCTGTATTTATCTTGCAGGGCAGAGGTTAGAAGCGTTAAGTGTTTTCTCTAACAAAATTGTATTTAATCCTCTCTACTAAAGCTTGTTCTTGGATTCTGGGTAATAGCAGATCTGTGGGTTTTGAAGTAAAAATACAGCTCTCTAAACACTGCAAAGTTTGTGATGCCCAGGTACAAACCTTGGCAAAGAGGCTACAATACAAAAAATATTTTTGTCCTTTGGTAGGTGCGGCGCATAGTCTTGTACTTTTGGTTTGGTCCATGACGATTCTCTTCTTCCACTTCTTAAAATTAGCTGATGGTACTTCATTAGCTATTTGCTTTACAGGAACCATGATGTCCCTAAGGGACCAATCCATTTTTCTCTGAAGCGAAGAACGTATTGCCACTGAACAAAGTAATCCCAGAAGAGTCACAGAATCACAGCACGGAAGTGACCTCCAAAGATCATCAAGTCCAACCCCCCTGCCAGAGAAGGACCAAAACTAGGGCAGATCACTCAGAAATGCATACAGACAAGTCTTGAAAGTCTCCAGAGAAGGAGACTCCACAGCCTCTCTGGGGAGTCTGTTCCAGTGCTCTGTAGACCTCACAGTAAAGAAGTTCTTCCTCATATTGAGGTGGAACTTCCTGAACTTGAGGTTGATTCCATTGCCTCTTGTCCTATCACAAGGCATAAAAAAAAAGAAGTTGAATACATATGAATTTGGACCCTTCCATGAAAACCAGGAAACTCGTATTTTAAGGATCTGAGACAATTTGTGCTTCCTAACTTGCCCTGCACCTAAGGGCCAGATTCTGGCTTTGGTAGCTCCTTCCCAGCCAGAAGGTATCAGAGATCAGTCCACTGTGTACCAATCTGGCACTGTCCTCCCCTGTCCCATGTGGCACTCTAGTGATGTGACGGACAGAAAGAGCAGGACCACACTGTCAAGGGTAAAACTTCTACCTAGCAACAAGCTGAACTCAAAGATTATTTAAACTGTTTCTGTGCTTGGTTAATAAGGGCTGCAACCAAGAAGATAATAGCAAACATCTCATTGTGCACCCACCACTTTGAATAGAGCGCCTGCTAATGCCGAAGTTCAGGTTTTTGACTGGACAGAGGACAATGCATTCTCCCTTTGACTCTGATAGCAGCAGCTTCATGGCTGTGCCGGAGGAACAGGTTTTCTAAAGATTTATGAACCTGGCTGCCCTTTCTCACTGTTGTGTTGTTGTGTGGTCACGTCTCTAGCCAGCTGTTATCAAGCTCTTTTGATGCTGACAATAGCTGGTATAAGTGGCAGAGTCTCCAGGGATAAAAAGGGACATTAACAAAATTTTTAATCTTATTTAACAAAGCTGTCCTGTATAACCAGAGATTAGAGGTCTTCCTAAATTGAATCTATTTCTTCTTTTGTCTCCTGAAGCCATAGCCACGTTGCTCCTTTCACTTCCTTTCCATTTCTTTTTCTGTCCTTAATTTTGGGATGAAGACCCACAAAAATGTTAAGAGGGTAAACAGTGTCCTTGAAACTTGTATCCTTGAAAACTACTGAGAAAGACAAATAAATAAAAGTCACAAGACATGAAAGGAAAATTGAATGTTGAAAGCCTCAAACCTACTTGACCATATCAGACAGCTCTGATGGAAGTGAAAATAACCAATACCACAGAGCCACAAAAGGGTGTCTCCTCTTGATGTGAAACCCTCAGGGAACTGCTTCCTAATCTACAGTTTGACAGTTTGGCATCTCTGTTAGAAGTGCCTCCAGAACCTTTCTCTCTTTTTCCTTGCCTATCTCTTACATGCAAAAGCAAATACTGGAAGACAGAGGAGACTATAAACTCAGCCAACAGGGAGGATCCAGGAACTTTCCACCACCTTAGATTTGTGGCATGACTGAGAACCTGCTTAATAATAATACACAGCTCCTTACCAGAGGACCATACTTTTTTTTTCTTCACCTTTTCAGTAAGAATATTGCTCAGCTACATTAGAAATCAGAATTGTTACCCTAAAACACACACCAATGTGACTTTACTAATAAACCAACCAAAGAGAAACTTGCTTAGTTAATGGGTGGCTCATGCAGGGTAGGCAGGCAACTCTTTTCAATGAGAATCTGTCACACTGGTCTGACATAAAGAATTGTCAAGAGAAAGCTCACTTTCTTTCCTCTTTGTAACCTTCTTGGTTTCCTGTTTCATTTCTGCAGGCATTTATACTGGAACTTAGCGAGTCCTGCAATACTGGGCTGGGAAGTGCTGGAGGAAAACACCTGGAGAACAGCTGCTTTTGCCAGCAGACTAGGTATTAAATACCCCTGATTTGGAAAGATGTTCAGTTTCATGTAGTTTACTGAGTGTTTTTTAGTGTCTCTCCAAAACGGACAGCTGAGCTCAGGCTCTACACCACAGAGGAATAAACTGCTCATGGCCTCCAGGACACAAAGACGACTTGTGCTGCAACCCTATTGTTACTCCTCACCAAGAATGCCCCTATTTTTTCTTTATATCCAAATTAATATTATTTAATTGTTAATATCTTCTTTTGTCCTGTATTCTGCAGATGAGTAATTCATTTCTAGGTGTTTCTGATTTTTTTGTTGTTGTTTTTCTTGTTCTGGAAGAACACAGGTCTGGGTGTCCTTGAACATCTATCACCAAAAGGGTGCAAGAGTCTGGTCAGGTGAGTCCAGGACAAAGAGGACATCGCCACTGCCAGCTCCCCATGGCAATCCAGGCAGCAGTCAAAGCCTTCTGGGTGAACTTCTTCAAAACACATTCTTTGTTCTTCTCCCTTTTGCCTCTAAAATGCCTCTCAGGGATGATGTGAAGATAAATGTGCAACAGGTTGTAAAGTGATGCTTTGATAATAAGCAGAATAAAAGACAGAATCTTCTCTCCTATATGCATGGGTTGATGGTTCATTATATACACACATTCCTACACCAAACAGACTGAGGACAGCTTGACCAAAAAGAAAAACATACAGTTCAGATGTTTGTAGCCAGATGACATAACACTCTCAGAAGAGAGCAGAAGATCCACTTTTCTTTCACTCTTCGTACTTCCCCCCTCCCCACTCCAAGGTATTTGGAAATGAACACCAAGCAGAAGCTCTTTTCTCAATCACCATTTCTTGCAACACCAACATTTCCTGCCCTGTGTGCACCAAGTGCACACTCCAAGCAGCAATTCTACCAGAACATTGCATGGGGGTCCCCTTGAGCAAAATCCCCGAGTCTAACTTTTCTTAGTTCAAAGCTCAGCAGCTCTTCTCCTTCAAACACACCCCCACACCACAGAATCCCCTCCGCCCCCACCCCAGATCCCTCCTAAAGTGAATGTTGTCATTTTCTTGCAATGTTGCAATCTGCTTCCTCAATAATCTGCCATTAAACACCTACTAGTAGTTTTATGACTGTGGCTTGGAGCTTGCAGCCTATAAAGAGCCCAGCTGTACTACAGCACGCTTCCCCCAATGCCACAAAGCCACATCCCATGGTGAACAAGTGTCATTACTGGTTCAAATCAGGAGATGGGAGGGGAAAGGGAAAAAAAAACAAACAAACCAGAAAATTAATAGATGCAATAAAGTCTCTGGCATGCAGGTATCCCTGAGTGAAAGCAGCCCTTTATAGAACTATAACACGTGAGCACTCTGGTATCAGAGACACACAACACCCAGCATTGAAGTAAAGATGCCTCCTTAACCACAGTAGGATTTTCTTTCCACCCCCCATTATTTGAATTTAAATGGACACTATTCATTCAAGGGGTCTTTCACTGACTGAAAAAATATACCCACAGATTGTACATTATCTCCACCAAATGCAAATAACATATTTAAATTTAATTACTGAAAGCTTAGGGGGTTTAATGCTTTTCTTTTTCCCCCTTTTTTTTTTTTCCCCCACAGTTGAACACATTTGTTCTTATCAATGGCTACATGCTTTGTCAAGCATTAAAATTAAATGCTTGAAAGCACTGATGATGTTTCTGTGATTAAGGGCCTTTACCTTCCAGGGTACTAAAAGCCTACTCCATTATTAATTAATTTTCTTTTTAAAAAAAATATAATTAATTAATTATTTTTTTTTCCCCTCCCCCTGAGAATCTAACACTGAAGAAATGTCCTTTTAGAAACCAAAACATGACAATAAAAGATCTTAATTGGACCAAAACACAGTTAAGGGAACACAGTTTGCTCTTTAAATATTTACCTTGGAATACTTCGAATGTTTTACATGGGATTTTGTAAATTATATTATCAAATCATCACCTGGCAGGAAGAGCATAGATAACAAAGAAAATCAAATATGGGTTTAATCCTTTCTAAAGGCAATATTCTCCAGGACAGATCCTGGTAATTATATTCATGTAAAAGAGCAACTTACTCTACGACCTGTCACCTTGACTTCAGGTGAAGGAAGGAGTATTCAGCTCTATTTAGTTACATGTGCCAGAAGAAATGGAAAATAAAGCAGTTCTACTGTTCCCTAAAACATTGCTGTTCAAGTGTTTTTTACCCACTCCTCTCTATTGTCCAGGCAGAAATGCTCCTGTTTCTGAGGAACACTACCCCTGTGCTACAAGGGATACTGCCCCACGGCTTTGTGGACAAAGGAGAATAGTGATAAGCTGGCTAATACTCAAATGACATGAGTATTTCCTCCAGGCTCAGGATAAGTGTATCCCAAAGTGCAGGAAATCTAGTCAGACAATTAGGAGACCTGCATAGTTGAGCAAGGAACTCTTGCCAAAACTTAAGTTGAAGAGGGAAATATATAAAAAATGGAAAGAGGGAAAGGCCATCTGGGAAGAATATAGGGAGGTTGTCAAAGGATGCAGGGATGCAACAAGGAAAGCTAAAGCTTCCCTTGAAATCAAGC
>JANHGL010017809.1:44859-61465 GCA_024611195.1 Ceyx melanurus | reverse complement strand
AAAAAATAAATATATATATATATATAAAGGATATATAAAAACCAGAGACCTTTTTAAAGGAATAAGGGAAACATATTTTTTCAAATGCCTTTTGATCCTACTTCGAATGGCAAAAGCTGATTTTCATTTAATTTTTACAGTATTGGAAACTGAAGAGTGTTTCTAAACAGAGGGAGAAAGTAAACAGCCTTATTTCATTATCTCCAGGAGTAAAATGGCAAAAGCAAACAAAACTAACAAAAAACCCCCCAAACTAAAAACAAACAAAACAAACAAACAAAAAAACCCAACAAAACAAACACACCTGTGCCTTTCAACTTCACCTTTTATGTAATTGCAAGACACATTTCTTCAATTTGGTGTTAAGCATTCCAGTAACTGATTTCTCATTGAGCTTTGTCAGTGCCCACACAATCACCTTCTACAGGGGCTGGCAACCCAATACTCCCAGCGCTGCTCCTAACAGCAAAATCCAAACTCAACAATTTCTATAGGTTTTCTGCAGATGACAGGGTTGCATCTTTGGAAGGTCAATCTGAGCCCTCTGTAAAGAGGAAGGATTTCCCAGTCCCTTGCACACTTCTCATCCTCACTGAATTGAACGATTCCAGCAAATTCTCCAGACTACGACCCAAAAGCACCACTCAGATCTGAACAACTAAAAGAACCACATTAACAGCACATTTGTTTGGTTGTTTCTTTTCCATCAGATGTTGGAAAGCACAAGCATAGACAGCAAAACCAGTCATTTATAGACTTCTAACATTGCAGTTTCATTTTTATTAAAAAAACAGGGTAAGAGGGTATGAAATGAGGGACTAGGCTGTAATCTGAATTTTAAAATGACTGCCAAGAAACTGAGGTTGCTTTACATAAGAGCCCAAGAAAGATGAAAGATCAAACTCGAGCCTATGAGCAGTGCTTTAGCATGATGTGATTTCTTTATAATTAAATATAGGAAGAGAATATGAGCGGCACGGTAATTTTAATGCACCCCAGATGCACATTTACAGTGATTAAACAGATCAGTACTTGTAAAACCCAAGGGTCCAACCTTCTAATCCTTAACTTGAGTAAGCAGCAAAACTGCAATCAATGGGAGTATTTGCATCTGTAAGGACTGTTTATCTCCACTGATGTCTATAGGTTTAGGAAGCACATTTCTCTTTAGCTCTTCCCTGCAGTGGAACACAAGTCACAGGAAGAACAGGAAAGCACCAGCACCTTGGAGTTAATTTTAATTTATGTGAGTTATACAGTTTATTCTGGCCCTCTGAAGCATTTGATAGACTGGGCACATTTTTTAAATGGAAACGCTGGCAAAAATACAAATTTCCCGATATGAAGAACTCATACTCACGGAGAATAAACCAAATCAATTCTTATTTGCATATTCAATCAGATTTTAGTTTGCATATTAAAGCATAAGGTGGTAGAATTTTCACATGGTAGATGGATCCCACTCACCCGTGTATATATGCACCCACTAATCCTCACGCACACAAAACTCAGTCAGAAATACTCTCTCAGCATGGCACTCATAGCACAAAACCACCATCCCCGTTGTCGTTCTCAACCCTCTCTTTCTGTACTGCCTGTGACAGCACCCTCCCATGGTTCTGTAATAGCTCCTTGCTCTCTATTAGTTACCTTTTCACTCAGCAAAGCGAGAGTTTGAATTTCTTAATCGGAATTTAAAAGGGTTGCTGTCAGTTCCACACCGAAAGAACAAAAACCACCAGAACAAATTTTCAAAGGAGCTTCAGCGTGGGCTTCACAATTTTGCTTGTACCTGTCACTGCAAAACTGAATGTATCTCTCACTGTTAATATTGAAGGGTTCAGGATCATGGCTAAAATTTGGTGATTTAGACTACACAGAGAGATTTTTCACATGCCTCTAGTAGGAATCAGAAATATTCCAAATGCTAGAAATCAAAATATTTACGTAGTCCAGTACTATCAAAATATACTTTATTAATATCATCCCATAGACCACAAGTCTAACCATAAATGCTCCACCTGGAAGCTATGCTTTGAGGTGCTGAATGCCTGCAGCATCTGGAGGACTTGAAGGGAACCAGCTTGATGAGCCGCTGGGGAACAGGTTTGACGGTCTGGTAGGCAGTCTGACAGTCTGGTTGTCTGATTTGCATACAGCAGAGCCTCATATTCAAATGTATGTGATTTTGTGCATTACATTAGAAATCCTACTGGAACCCTGTGCTTGAAGCATTCGCTAGCTGTGAAGGATAATTTTTTCATGTAATTAAAGAAAAAAAATCATACAAATGATGGTAAAAATCTGCCATCTGCTGCAGCAGCCTTTACTAGGTCAAACATGGGATAGAAAAGAAAAAAACTATGTAAGGTTATCTGGAATAATAAGGTATAAGCAGCATTACTGCACTCTGGCAGATGAGTGAAATGCAAAAAACAGCTGGATGAAAGCTCAGGAAGGATTTCTAAAGTAATGCCAGCTCTGGTCAACTGGAATGTCATTTGCAGCAGGTTAAGGAGGTGTGTGTTTATCAATGTGATGGGATTTGTACATGATCCTGGGCACCCTGCTCTGGGTGACCCCACTTTAGCAGAGGGGGGTAGGATGAGAATCTCCAACTCCTACTGTGCTGAGGTTCTGTGACTCTGCAAGAGAGGAGGGAGAGCAGGCAGAATGCCTTCCAGCATGACCACAGAGGGTTGTAGCACACTTCTGCTCCCAGACACAGGACTAGAACCCTCCTCTGCTTTCCTACCACCAAAGAATTCAAACTACCCATATAAATAACCAGAAAATAAGGGTTTGACCCAGTTATGCATCTTAGGGCTCCTTGCATTCATTTGCTAGTGCAAAATGTAACCAAAATCATAACTTTCCTACAAAACAGGTGGAAAAAGAAAGAGGTTCTGTGTTTAGGTTCCTACCTGCTTGGTTAGTTGTCACAGTGACCGACACGGCTTGGTCCTGGCTGGGGTTCTGCTTGGACACTCCATTCACTGCCCAGACTTCAAAGGTGTAGTTAGTGTGTGCCAGGAGGTCAGTAATGGAGACTTTGGTGCTCTTCAAGCTGTTCTGCTGGGGCCTGAAGTGTATGCCACTTCCACAGGACCGGCAGCGGCCAAGGTCGCCGGCACCACACCTCTTGCAGACCACATTGTAGGAGATGTCCTCCCGACCGCCTTTGTTCTGCGGGGGGCTCCACTCCAAGTTCACAGATGTCTCGTTGACATTGGAAATTAGGTTCTGGGGAGCAGATGGAGGACCTAGACAAAAGAAGTCCACTTGGTTTTAGTAACTGGAAAAACCTTACAATAGCATCTTCAGACTTTGGGTGATTAACAAGCACGTGCTGCTCCCAGGTAAGTCAAGGACAGTGAAGACCACACAGAAATTTACTTCTCTGTTCTTAAGAGGTGAAAAACTAAGTGGTAAGTCAAACTCTGATTTCTTCATCTGATGAAGTATTCACCAGTATTTTCCATCTCTAAATGAGCTTCAAAGTCCAGTACTGCAATTAAACAAGAGCAGGGTTTTTGTTACTATTTATACATGTAATGAAAAACCTTTATACCTTATATATTATTTTTTCCATGATCTCCTGAGCAAAGCGTCAAATGCACAAACTCCTGCTTTGCAACTTTTAATGTCTCCCATCACCTACAGACAGACTCTCCTTGAAACTGTCAATCTCCTGATATTTTTTTTCCTTAGACGAGTGCAGCATTTTCTGGACAAGCTGATGTCGGATTGTGTTCAGTGAACACTGAAGCCCATCAAACAGGGTACTGGACATGATGCTTGGGGACACAGGAAGGAGATTTGAGAGAAAACCAGACACAGAAATAAGGTTTTGAAAGAGGGAGAATAAAGGTCACAATAGAACGTTAAAGAACTGGGAAGGAAAATACAGCAAGCACCTAAAAAAAAGAGCTGGTACAAGAAAACTGGTCAGGACAAAAGACCCTTCAACAACCTGCTGCTGGGACCACCATAAGTCTGTTCTACCTCCAGCAGTGCCCCACCTCACTCCACAACCAACACACAGACAGAAATCTGATTTCTGTGCTTAAATCCCACAGGCCCCAAATGAGTAAGCACATTGAAAAAGGTAGACAAACTAATCCTGTGACTCTTCACCTCATATACAGTTGAAGTGAGGCAGACTTTTTGTATCCTTAAATTTAACAGGGATGACTCAGAGCAAGCCCATGAAAGAGATGGGTATTTTGTACATCACAAAAAGCTTCACTCCTTATCAAAAGGCAGCATCTTCTGGGGTAGAGCACGAAGAAGCTCTGACTTTGCATGCAACACTTAGGGCAAGACATGAGGTATATATTGTATCAATTATAAAGGAAACAGAGTGAGAACTTACTTGCAAAATGTATTGATCCAAACCAGGATATTAAAAAAAAAAAAAAAAAGAACAGCCCTTAGTAACTGTTCATAGTTAAGAGTTTTAAATACAAATATTATTAACAGAAAAAAATACTGGTAGAAAGTCACAAATTCAATTTTTATTCAAGACACAGGAAAGCTTCTTAAATTTTATCAGAATATATTTGATAGTTGGAATTATAAAAAAAAGCTCAACTAGATCTCCTGGCAGAAAAGGAAGAGAAAGGGAAACTTCTGGCAAGCTGCATTCCAGGTTCTCCATTCCTGTTTTTTGCCAAATGTTATAAAATTGGAACAAAATTCATCCAGCACCAATAGTTTCATTAAACATACCAATAAATAAATCGTAATCTCTCACATGCCCAAGGTACAAAACCAGCAATCAGGTGAAGATAGAACCAAACACATTTTGATGAGATTCTACTGAAATTACGAAGTGACTCCTGGGTAGCAGCAAAGACATTAGAAGGTGACTGTGGTGAAGATCAATCCTGGCTGCCTTGATTTGTCAGATGCATCTAAAAGGAAGCCTGAGACCTGAGCTCAGGACAGGGTTTGGAGGGCAGCATCATGTCCTTGCCTCTCCGCCAGGATTCATGTTTAACAGGAGACAAGGATTTTTATTGTAAGAGCGGCAGGTAGATTAAGAAAAGAGTTTTAAATTACACTAGGGTCAAATACTTATCTTCAGTACCCAAATTAAAGGCCTCTGCTACAAGAGTAGCTGAGCCAGTATTGTTTCTCTTTGCTTGCTTCAGAAAAGCACAATTAATAGGTTCGTTTTGAAAAGAGGGAAATCCTCTCCTTCCTGCCAAACCTTTGAAATGGCCTCTGAGTTAATCCGTGCTGACAGGTAGAATTACTGCAGTTGAAGAGAGAGCCCGGCCAGCCACGGCAACAGGAGCCATCCAACCCACTGCACCACTGGGCTGCTGCTCCCAACTCCCATCTACACACTGGCAATGCTTCAGATTCCAAAGGACAAAAACCCTTTTGCTCCAAGGACAGTTACCAAACACAGCAAGAGTCATTTCTTGATCAAAAAATACATAGAGGAAGGCAAGGGAAAAGCAACTGGTTTTAACCTCTGCTCATCACATGAAAAGTGAGGTAAAGAGAGATGTGGTGAGACAAGGGTACAAGAGACATGTCATCTGGGCATCGGTCACAGCTCTCCCAAGTCTCAGCCTGGTGCCCCTGCCATGTTAGCAGCTCTACTTCTTCCTCTCATTCTCCTGGGCAGGAGAGAGTGGTCTCTGCTTAGCCTGCAAATATAGAAGCCTCTCCAAGTCCAATGAGGTGAAAGACACTCCTGAAATTATGAATTAACCTAAATCCCTTGTCCCCCAGAACTCCACAGATTGTCTCCCACCAGGGCTGTCTCTTCAGGGAAGGCAGCTACCCAAGATGGCAACATTTGTCCCTCCATACTGTCAGGGAGGCAGAAGAACCGACAACAGCCTCTGGAGGAATCTAGCAGCTTCAGCAGACTGCAGATCTAAATCCATGCCGCATAGCAAAGGTCTGACCTCACTGGAGTGACCACTGGAGCTGGTGGGAGCTGAGGACACTTTGTCCTTCCTGAGTACCCAGCAACAGCAAGCCTGGAACACAAACTGCTCCTGCGGGAAATGGCATGAGCTTTACAGCAAGCAAAAGCAAAAGGCATTTTCTTAAGCTTGCTGCAATCACACTAGTGAGAGTATCACCTCAGAGGATATTATTATTTTGGCCAGGAGAGCAGAAATAAGGTAGTGCCAGGGCAAACACCTCCCACCCCCGAACAGAGCCTAGCTCTGCCAGAGCTGCCCTCATTTTGGGGGTGTATTAACAAATCGAAGTCCTGCATTTGAGGAAGGTCTTCACAGCCACTGCTACCAGCTGAAAGAGGGGCCTTTTAGCTCAGCTACAGCAGCCAGTTTGGGGTTAAATGCAGACTTGCTCTGATGTCCGTTAAGATATTTTCCAAGGCTCTAAGTCCAGTTTCACATGGGAAAATGTGCCAGAATAAATCAGGCTCCTCAGAAGCAAGAAGTCAGTAATTAGTATGTGGGACAGGGCATTGCAGTGTCTAAACAGAGATGCAACCAAGCGGAAAACCAGGGAAGCAGATGCTTGCAGGACACAGAGATGAGTGCACCACCTCCAGCATGAAAAGGAAGATGTGAGGGAGTCTCCAAATGCTGAGCTGACACTACAGCAAGAGGGGAAAAGCAATTTATTTTCTTGCTGGAGCAGAGTCATCAATGGAGCTGTTGGCACTGGGAGCCGGGAACAGTTTCAGATTGATGGGCCCAGTTTCAGCATTGGAACACAGGGTGGATCTGCTCCTTCAATGGTGTTCAGGATTTGCTTTGTCTCTGATAACAGAGCCACTGCCACTGTAGGAAAGGAAAACCCTTCTTGGGGAGGTGGCAGGCTGGAAACACCAGTATTGTTTCCCCTTTCAACCCAGCTAGTGGGACCCTGCAGGACCAGCCCTCACCCAGAACCACTATTCTCCCTCAGAAAAACCCACCTTTGGGGCAGACAAAAGGGGAGATGAGGAGCTGCATCACCTGACCTTGGAACTGATGCCTGTGATTTTTTTACCCAAATCCCATGATTTTGAGCCTTTTTCTTCAAACTCCTTCTGATGGAAGAGTGTGATCACACAAACCACTCAGCACACCAGAAACACAGAGCCACAGTGCCACATAGCCTAGAAGAGCTTACAAGTGTGACAGTCCCTAAGCACATGCACAAAACACATAAGCCTGATATTTTTATTCTGTTCATTTTATGAGCTCAGGAAGCCAAGTACTCTCCACTTTCCTTGACCAAGACAACAGCACCTGAGAGGTGGATCTGTCTCCCACAGGGGACTGCAAAGAGAGCACATATTGATCACAGGGACTGAAAGCTGGATCCCTCTCTCAGCCCATTGACCAGGACACAGGGGACCTCTCTGTGGGAACACAAGTAACGGAAGTTTTTCATTTTACTCCTTCCTGGGGCTCCATAAATCTTGCTTCACAATAAACCCATCAAAATCAACTGAGTCATAAAGCAAATGGAAAGGCCCTGGGTGGAGCAGTTCACTGTGCATGTCAGGGCTGAGGGAAACATCGAAAAGGTTGTTTAGCAACAAATAATCTTTGTTGAGCTAATCTTGTTATCTTCCCCAACCCTCCTCTTAAGAGTTCCCCAAACGGGTTGGGCAATGAGAATTGTTTGGATTTCTTTTGCTGTAATGAGCTGTGGCCATTCTAGCTCTGTCTCCTCTACCCACAGACATTACTCTCTAGCTCAAGGACACTGTAAGATCCTCCATCAAATGAATATTCAGGAAAACTAGAGCTTTTGAAGGGTTATCAGCACAAGTGTTACTTGTACTAAAAGGACTGACATATTTTTACATTCTCACCATGACCTCAGGATGCATTTTAACATTTCATCCCCTGAGAGGCTCCCTCCTGACCTCCAAACCAAAGGACACCTCTGGATGCTACGGATGCCAGCTCTCTGGGGACAGAGTTAAGGAGCCTCTCTGATTCACACCAGGGCTTGGGTCAGGTCTGAGCACCCAAGTCACCCACATAGAGCTTCCACTGCACAGACCCTGGAATGAACTCACTATCCTGAACTGAACCAGCACTCATGGAGGCAGTTGGGAAGGAGCCATGGCTGGGAAGAGAACCAGGCTGCAGACTAACACTGGGCTTAACAACATTTCATCAGCAAACTGTTCATTGGCAAGGAAAATTAGAATTTTTGCATGTAAAACTGCCACCTTGCATACTGAGGGACCATCAGAGGTTGTCGGCACGTTTGCCTGTTGTTTGGATGCCATCCTGCTGAGGAAGTTACCCCAAAGTGCCTTTCTCCCTGCCACCAAAGGATAACAGCCATGTGCCCAAAGGAGAGCAGCTCTGCCTTTACTGACTCCACAGACCACAAACCCACATCCAAGTGAGTTTCTGCAGCTGGGCTGCTGGAGCTAGAGGGGCTCCAGTGAGTGAGACGGGGTTTGTCAGGTGTGCAGATAGATGCCAACCAAGCTAGCCCACCCTTTCCCCCTACAGCTGTACACCTGACCCACCTACGCAACTCAAAACCATCTCTGGAAACTATCACTGGGCTCTGAGGGCAGAAATGTAAGTGGCCCGTGCTGGGCACCTGTATTTAAACGGTAATGACAAAGGTTTTAATAACCCTGGTTTTATATCTTCCTTTTTTATTAGTGATCTGCCCAGAAAGGTGCTTCTCTAAAAGTCTCTATGGGTGTACACATTTACAGTTTTCTACAACTGGACCAGACTTGTTTGACATATACTGTCTTCACTAAACCAGTTAATTTAGTTTGGCAACAGCATATAATTAGCAGGCATGGATTAAAGGGCAGCAAAAGGAGAAGAGAAAGGAATGATTCCCAGCAAAACAGCTCCCAAGGGGACCTGCTGTCCCATAAAAAATGCAAGAAATAAGTAGAACATTGCAGCTTGGTTCTCTGCTGCCCCAGGTTCCAAGGAAGCCAGAATCCCACTTTTAGACAAGTGGCAGCTCCCAATTTTGGGCAAACAGTTTTTGCTCAGCAAAGCTATAGGATAATTATTTTTTTCCTTCTCAGAAGACAAAGCACTGAAAATAAAGGTCTGGGGGCTTTGGTTTGGCCGATTTTATCAGACCCAAGCAACCATTATATATTATTTTCTTATGATGAAAACCCCAAGCATCACAATCTAAACCAAAAGGCACCTCAGCACAGGGTTCTGATGCATAATGCCTTCAGAGTGAATTCAGCGCTTCCCAGAAACCCACAGGGCACTCCAGATAAAGCTACCCCTGGGCATGAGCAGCCACATGCCCACACCCCTCTGCCACAGCCTGTCCCCTGAAGAGGGTTCCTCACCAGAAGCAACTGGGTTTTTTCAGTGCCAGCTTAATCCTTGGCAATTAACTGTGGCAGTGAGTTCTGCTGGAAGCAATAGTCTCCACTAAGAACTGAACTGATAGTATCGGCATTCAGACTGTAACCACATATGTTTACTACTAACCTATGGTATGGTTAATATTTATCACCTTGAAAGGTCTATCTGTGGGAGGATACCTATTAAAAACACAAGCTGGAACCCACGCTCTCTGAGAAAGCCCTAATGGAGATATTTCAAACATATACCCTCAAGAAAGCAACCTTCATCATGAGTGTCCTGTCAGTCACCAGACCACTGCATTTACACTTCCCTTTAAAAGAAAGATGCTTTCAAACAGTATGTATGTGACCAAGTAACAAGCAGGATGAAGCTTTTTGAGCTTTGCAAGGAGAGAACTATTAAAAAAATAATGTACTCTGTGTGTGCCCACGTGTAGAAGCACATTTATCACGTAACTGCTGTCTCTGCAGCTGGGGCAGTAGATAATTATTTTCAAGTGGGCTGTCACCCTGCATTTGGTCTGCTCTTGCCTGACAGTGTGAAATCAGAAGGAAGCTTCATTGGCAATTCCCACCAGACATTAGAAAACCTCAAGCATGTAGAAAAGACTTTAATCTTCTTTAACCATTCCTGCACTTGCCTTAAAAAAACACCACCTCTCTTTTTTTTGAGGCAGAAAAAGTCGCCCTTAGCTCGTTCAGGATTAAAAATAATTCTAACAAACAGAAAAATATTATGATAGCCCACTGCAGAGTTTGAAGCTTTCTGACTTCACCCTCAAACTGGGAAAACCCTCCAAACACACTGCGAAATACAGCAGAGTGCCAGCTACGGGTGTTTGCTAATCAAAGCCAATCAGGCAGACCAGCAGGTTTCAATGGGCTCTGGACCAGGGCAGACAAAAGGATCCTCTTTATGAGCCTGCTCCAGAGACGCTGACCCGCTTCATCTCTGGTGATTTCAAAGGGAACTCAGGGTATTCAGAAATCTTGAGCTAATTTGCTACATAATAAACAAGATTCATGCACCAGGGAAAGGCTGCTATGACTCACCATCATTTAAAAGGAGGCTGGTATGAACTGGCCTGGTTTGAATCGGCAGCTTGACCTTGGCTATACTACAGAGGAGCAGTTAAGTATTTGATAAGTTACAGGAGCAGCAGGCACCTGGGAGCGAGCATCCAACAGCCCAACGGCAAGAAAATCTACTTAGAAATGTGCTGTCAGAAGCAGTGGGGAGTTTAGCACATCTGCTACATGAGATTGGAAAGGCACCTTTTATGTACAGCACGGCATGAATAAAGAGAACAAATAAAAGAGGCATGAAAAATAAAAGAGCCATAGAATTAATTGATCTAAAGATGTTTGGAGCATACCTATGGAGAGCAACAAGGCGTCACCAGAGGTCCACCACATAGCTTTGAAGGGGCTAGCCCAGGCGCAACGAGGCTTTCTGCCACACTGCTAGCTGCTCCTCTCCCAACAAGATGCTGCCGTCGTACCAACAGCCTTTACCAATCCTAATTAATACACTCTAACTCAATCACGATCCTAAAATTCGCCTCCCTGGAGGCAGGGCTTTATGTGAAACAAGGAGCTTACTATTTTCAGAGTGGATGCAATGAAAGTAATTATTAAAGAATCAATGTCTTAAAGACTTTAATGACCCCTCACTGAAATATCTGGCAAAGTGGTACCTTGCATGGCTTTCAAGGAGTAGCACTTTGGCCTCCTCTTTCCATCTCATAAAGCTTCATTAAATCTATACAACTGTGGAGCTGTTAATAATGTTTCATTCCATGAGCTGCGGAACCCTTCAGATAAGCCTTCACTGGTGATCTTTAACCATTTGAAAGACAAGCCATAACACCAGGTAAATACCTGGGCTGTGTAAGTTTAGGTTTAGAAGCAAAGCCCACTCCTTCCAGTGACGGTTGTATATGTTGCTGCCACTAATTGCTTCTTTCAGAGGTTGTGGATGGGTCTCCAGTTGCTACAGGCTAATTTACACAAGTGCTGACAGTATGGACAACCCTTGCTGCTTGGCTGCCTGGCTATTCCTGACCATTTATCATTACAGATTATGTGCTTTTACAACTGGCGAGACCAAAGTCAACAGCCAGCAAGATGTGGCCACCTGAAATATCAGTCATCTGCTCAGTTCCTCCCCCACTCCCTCTTCTTTCCATGCACAGTTAGCATTACAACTGGGTTTTAATAAGGCAACTGATTTGGTAAACAATTCTTAATTTATTTACTCAGGCAAGACTTCTTTGACTTCCATGGGAGTTCTGCCAAGCTGGGGATCTTGGCTCAGAGCCAACAATGAAACACCCATTTCACTGGCATGTATGATTTCCTATTTACTTGCCAAAAGAACCCTGGTTACCAGCTTCACAACAGGCTTTGTCCCTTTCACCTGTAGAAATAGCCGACTGGTATTTCCTCTCCAGGCTACGGGGTTTAAGCAAAGACGTCCAGTTATCACTGGCAGAGGTGTGGGAAAACTGATGTTTAAGAGTGCCACTGTTGTGGGCTCTGGGTTTCTCTTCTGGAAGCCACTACATAAGAACATCTTTCAGTGCCACAGATGCTCAGACACATTCTTTGTATCTCCTCTAATCCGCTGCGCTGCAGACGACGCCACCTCTGCTCACTCACTCTTTTGAGACTAAAATAAGAATACCACCGTGGATACCAAAAAGTTATCTGACAGTCTGACGGGAAAGAAATCCCGCCAGAAAAATAAGTTTTTCTCCTATTCAACTGCTGAATTTCTTATTCTGTTAGCCCTCTAATTTACTCTAATGACTCTGCAGGATTGGGCCCTAACTAGCCAAATCAAAGCCCCCACTTAATTGAGAAATGTCTGTTAATTTAAGGCTCTGGCCAGAAAAATCAGAAGACAGCTAATAAACAGTTGCTGTATTTAAAGGAGTTATGATTCTAAGTCTACTGATTAAAAACACACACTGTCAAATCGCTCCCGTCCCTTCTCTTTGAGCCATAACCACTTATTCAACGTCTTTTGAATTCCTTCAGCCCGTCCCTGCAGACAAGGGGAGACAGCCTCCTCCTTTGAGATTCCCATCACTCACAACCCTTTCTCTCGCTCTGGCAGCAACAGATGATCTATTTTCCCAGCCTATGTAGAGATGAAAAAAACTCATTCTCTTCATGCTGCCCTACCCGCTTGTTCCCTATGCTCTCACTGCGGTGAGACTGAAGCCGTGCCGGAAGCAGAGTGAAGCTACCTTAGGAAACGCCAGCCAGCGTGACCACGCAGTGTGCCCTGCTTCTCTGTGCCTGCCAAAAGCTACGACGGCTCTAATCGGTGTCTGTCTGGAAATTTAGAAGAGGATCAAATGAAGCCGAAGGAAAAAAAAAAAAGAAAAGAGAGCATATTTGTTTATTTAGAAGTCTAAGCAATCGTAATAAAACACATGCTCAAATAATCAACTCCTGTCTAATTGCTCATTTGCAAAGCATAGTTATTAGGTAGGTAAATCGACTCTTTTTGGAAAATGCAGGTCAAATATTTCTCTCCAAGATAAAGGAAGTGCCATGCAAGATGGCACTAAAGACGTGTATCAGACTGCGACATTCACAGAATTGAAGCATTCAGACCTTGCAGACCTTTTTTTTTGAAGTCTTGACCTTGGAAGCAAATAAGGGCAGTGTTGTTTTAATGTGCATTCAAATTTTAACAACACAGTCACACAGCTCTAGTGGAATCCACATCGAGTTTCTACTGTAGATTGCTCACCATTTCATTATGGTTCATTATGCTGATAACTGTCAGAAAGCATTAGAAGCATGAGCCTTGAGTAATAGCACTGAGATGGTAATTTAAAAACAATATACTTTCTGGAGGAAATACAGCAGTGCACTAAATTCAATTAGAAGAAGCGAATGTAAAGACAAGTAAGTGATGTTTGGTGTTTGAAGTCAAACCCTTCGATTTCTTGATAAGCTAAACTGGAGAAAGCCCATTTAAAGCAGGCACTCTCACTAAATATGCTCTCATTATCTCTAAGCTTCTCATATATAAACTGTCTTAAATGCAACTGTTTTAGAAATATTTCAGGCCATGCAAAAATATCAATCAATTGGTCACTGTTTTGGTGGCACAGCAGACTAAATTACTCATGGTAATTTACTGAAAGAGATTTCAGGCTGGACACTCGGTGCTGGTAATCTCCCTTTTGTAACAGGCTCCCAATTAAAAATCACTAATAATTTGAATGGAATGGACAATATAAACAATACAAAACTGTCCCGTTCTCACTCATAATGTGAGCATTGTTTGGTGAGGAACAGTTAGAGAACCCAACTCATTAACAGTGGGGCCACAAGGACCAACGCCCATTAACTTGGGTGGGAATGGCACCTGCCTGTGCCAGGCTGATGTTCACTGATGGAAAGGAAATTCAGGGATCAGGACCATGACTGCTTGTTTCTCAGCCTCATGGATTTAGGTGTTGGGAAGGCAATTTATCCTCCACTAGATCGCTAACTTCATGAAAGGCCCAGCCTCTCAGCAAGTACCAAAATATAACAAAGGTCTGAATTGTTTTGGTTGGAAAAAACCTTTCAAGTCATTGAGTCCAACTGTTAACCAGGAAACATGCCTATGTCAAAGTGTCTATGCCCAGCCTTCTGACACAGCCCACTCCACCACCTCCTACATTCACGTCTCACTACATTCGACTCTTTATGAGCTTTAAGCAAGACTCTCTAGTCATTCCTCACTCGAGCAGAGCTGGAGTTATTTGTTTAGACCAGCTGCCTGGCTTATCTGAAGGTTAGGTGCAGTTTTTACAACTCGACAAGGGATGGAGATGTCAGAGTGGTGTTACAGAATGAGAAAACCCTGAAGCACCTCTCCTAACCAGCCCATCGGGAAGTAGGTGTAGCTTTTATTACTTAATATGGGAACTGCGAGAAAGGAAAATGGAAAATTCCCCTTCCTTTTCACCCATGAACACAATCAGGCTAATGGAAACTCATAATGGTCTTTCTCTCCCCAGACTAGAAGGCGAGGTAAATGATGAGCCCAGACAGTTTTATTACTGAAGGAAATCAATAGCCCAGGGTCAAAACTTTACAAGAACGCATCCTAAGAAGATGAAGTTCTTAATCTTAAAAAGTGTATAGAAATAATAAAGAAAGGATCAATCCACAGTCCATTCCAGGTGTTCTCTCAAAATGACCTAATGTTACTTTTATTCACCTGTTCTAATAGTTCTCCAAGTGAACAGAAACCTGATTTTACAAGCCAGTGGAGCGGAGTCTATCCTTTTGCTAGTAGAACGGCTCTGAGATACTGTGTTTTATTTCTTTATTAGCGCGCCGTCACACTGAGCAATTACTAAATGCAGGGCTGAATGAGAATATCAGGGTTAAGGAGAGCATAATGAAGAAAGAAGGCGCCTGATTATTATGGCTGTCAGCACAAGGGAATTGGGTTTGTCACCTGGTTTAACCAACTAGTAAGAACTGCTTAGAATCTGAATCCGTCTGAAAAAACCTTTGATGTCTACACTCCCTTCTGTCTTTGCATCCTGTCAGGAAAGGCAGACAAATGAGAAGCTTCTTCTGGGGGGCCTTACTTCAGCAGGGTCCCTCTAAAGGCTTCTTGTCACTAGTCTTGAGCCCCTCACCCCCCAACGCAGAGGTGGCGTTTTGTCTCTGTGCAGGCACCACCATAGTTGCAATGAACAAATGCTAAGGCAGACCTCAAGGAGGGGCTATCAGCAAGCACAACAGGGATGGGGGAAGCAAAGCTGCCCCACCAACCAACTCATAAATAACCTCTGTGTCTTCCTTCACCTTGGATCACAGAAAATGAAACCCTTAAGCTCCAGGAATATCCAAAGCTATGAAATGCAACCTCCAGAGACAAGCCTGTTTGCAAGACCAGGAGTCTGTGGGATCACGGCGCTGACTGGCTTCCACACACTGAACCCTCCTAGACTGCTGCAGACACAGACTGGAGTCAGCACCATGGCCCTCATCCCTCTTCTTACCTCCTCACATACTCAGGGTAAGAGTAAGATCAGGGACTCCAGCCTTGGCTGACCTCCAAAGACAGGGACGGAGAAAGGTGCCAGAAAAAGCCCTGAGACTTGATAGAAAAGGGCTAAGCTCACAGGGGTAATGAGGGTTACTTGTCTTTTGCAAGACTAGTAAACACACACACATTATTTGCTCATGGTCCCCCCATGTGGGAATGTTTTGCTTTCTCCTCATGTTTCATTCACTGCACGTGCCTATTTCAATTCATCCAGCTGATACTAATCTGATTTTGATTTGGTGAGGATATCACTCACCAGGAGCAGGGCTTTACAAGAAACTTTGGCTGGTATAATATTATTTAGGGTGTCTCTTCCAAACAAGGGTTTCATCGTTGCAAAAAGACATTTTTCTCGTTAAAGTGGTCAAGCTTTCTATCTCCTAGTGCAAATTAAATTATATACAGCACATTCCTACAGAAGGTTTTACAATGCAGTTAGACCTCCATCCCTAGTCAAGACTTGGCATAGGATATAGAGAGCTCTCTGCTTTCCTACTAAGTCAAAGCAGCTGCTCTTGTCTATGGCCAGACCTGCTTAACCACCAGCCAGCAAAACTTGCTGCTGAAAAGGAGACCACTAAAGAAGAGCTGGGATCAAGGGGGTGTGGAGAAGGGATGAGCACTGGTTTAGTTACAGACATACTTTGTTTCTGCCTTGTAAGGGAGAAATAAAGATTTTAATAAATCTGAGTCATTGCTCCATAATGAATTATGAATAGATTAAAACGCTACAAAAGAAATCTCAGCCTTGCCTCACTCACAGACACACACACATGCTGGCCACATAAACATACAGCTGAACTCCAAAAATCTGGAAACATTTCCAACAGCTTTTGGGGAAGGCCACACATGGCTACCTCCTGGTAGAGAACAGCCCCCTTGCACTCCCTGCTCCTCTAGAAGTGAAAATCCAGAGGCCTGCTCCTCTTGCTCTTCCTGATGAAGACATTTTGGCGAAACTTAAGTAATTCCATTAGCTGTAGGCGACGTATTTATCTGTAAAGGATAAAACCAACCAGGCTTTGAGTGGTTGTTTCCTTCACTTTTAAGATTTCACAGAATCACAGAAATTAGGGGCTGGAAGGGACCTGGAAGATCATCTAGTCCAACTCCCCCACTAGAGCAGGATCACCTAGATCAGGATCACCCAGGAACAGATCCAGGTGGGTCTTAAGTGTCTCCAGAGATGGAGACTCCACAACCCCCCTGGGCAGCCTGTT
>JANHGL010017809.1:0-27553 GCA_024611195.1 Ceyx melanurus | reverse complement strand
ACCTGCCTGGATCTGTTCCTGGGTGACTTGGTCTAGGTGATCCTGCTCAGGCAGGGGAGTTGGACTAGATGATCTTCCAGGTCCCTTCAAACCCCTAATATCTATGAATCTTTGAATCTTGATTACAAGATGATCATTAACCAGACACTTGGGCAAGCAAGATCATGGTGTTTCAGCATGTGTCTGTCTTGTGCTTTTCAAGAGATCCCAATTTCACACAGAGAAACCTCTGCTGCCAAACTCCAGCCAAACGCGAGGCAGAAATGCATCCTTTTTGTCTGTCTCCCTTTGTCAGCTACCAGCAGATTCATCCCACTTTAGAGAAAACCAGCCTGGAAAACTACACAATCAAGTTTTGTGCAGTCAGGCACCACATGACTCCAGATAGAGGGTCCTCCAAAGTAGCCCTAGCAGCCAGCTACAGCCACCAGAGACTTCTCCCCTGTGCCCACCCTGCAGAATGGCTATTTCTACTTTGCTTTTGGCCACCAAAACAGAGCGCACGGTGAACTTGGGTGGTTGCCCCAGCCAGAAGTCCTATGAGGAGCACTCTCCTTGAATTTTTGATTACCAAAATATCTATCAGCTTATCAAAAATCCACAGGAAAACCTGATCTTTCAAACCTAATGCTCAGATCAACGTATTAGTTCTCCACATCCCTTACGTGTAATTACTTGACACTTTCTCACCTGCATTCATTCAGTGAATTAAATACACACTCAAATAAGCAAAACCAGGATTTTCAAACAGAAACAAACCACCAAACTTGTGCAGAATCCAAACCTGAGGCAGTTAAGCAAAGCAGGAGGGAAAGCACCAGCTACAATAAATCAGGGACAGAGCATGTGACATGCCAGGCTTATTTTCTAGATGTTTTCACCCTTATTTTCTTATTTTTACCCTTTGTGAAGGTGCCCCCAGTAATGGGTCAGTAAATTTGCTCTGTGCCAGACAAAGCCCCAAATACGTGAGATCAGCAACCAGCTGGGAGAAGAGAGGAGATGGTTATTTTGCTGTATTTCACTCTTATGCATTCTCTTATGTTCTGTGAATGGGCCACTTTGGGCTCTTTTTTTAAGATTGTGCCTAACTCATTATGAAGCATAAGCAATCTTTTGCAAGACCCCATACAAAACCCCTTTGTCAGCGTGGGGTGGGTCTTGACATTGCAAATGTGTGTGCATCTGCACACAGTAATTTTATGGCTTCAGAGGAATACAGGATTTGAATATTTAACTGAAGGAGAGCAAATTAGGTTGGACTTGACAATCTTAAGGGCCTCTTCCAACCCAAATGCTAGGCCTAAATTAGATGAGCCCTACTCAGCTTGCCTTAAAGGAAGAAGGAAAGAATCACACTGGATTCATCCACAGCTTTTAACACAAGCTTACCAAGGCACCTGTTTGAAGGCCCTGGGGTTCAAGGAGGTGACACCACATGTCACCCTGATTTGTATCTGCCCCAAGAGGACATGAGCAGGGGATCCCAGCTGGGCTCCTTCCCCACAAAGCACAGGACCCTCAGACACAGACCAAGGAACTCAACTGCAGAAGCAGCTGCCCTGGCATATAAAAAAAATTTCCAAGAGGTGCTGTTAAGGAGCAACCTCAGCATCCAAATACTCCACAAGTTACCCGAGCACTTGCAGAGCCACCACTGACTCATAAACCAGCCTCACTCGAAATTCTGCAATTGGGGATTAAACACACTGCCCGGAGCTCATCCGCCCTGTTACACACAGAGCCCAGGACAAAAAGCATGTGCAATTCAAAGCACGCACAGTGTCAAGGTCAGAGTTTCCCAGTTGCAAGAATTCTTCATGTGTCCAATACCAACAGACTGATTTTTAAGTTGTTTGTTTGAAGTTTTTTGGATTTGTTGGTTGTTTTTGTTTTTTGTTTTTTGTTTTTTTAGCATCCACCCCAATAAAGCAAAGATGAAGAGAATAATTATTTCAGCTTCTTGAGAGGGACTTCCCTGTCACTGTGTACTAGCAACTTGTTAAACAAAATGTTTTGCAGTAAATCACATGGAAAAGTGAACTCAGCAAATGCCAGAGGCAATGACAGGCAGATATAAATGACAATTAGAAAGGTGTGTCTGGATACTTGAGGTATGAGCCATGATAAAGTGCTTGTGAAATTTTACCTGCCTGGATTGAGACAGACATTGTGGCCCTCAAAAAAAAAAAAAAAAAAAAAAAAAAATTAAAAATCAGGTGTGCTAATTAAAAAGAAAACTGTATGTCTGAGCAGACATCTAAATACTCCAGCCTCAGCAGGGAATAAACCCTCCGGATTGTGGAAATTAGTCTGAATCAGACAGAGAGAGAGAGAGCACAAACCAATGGTTACTGCAGGTACCTCTTTAGCCTGTGAGAAGAGTGAATCCTTTTCACACATTCATTCATTGACACTCAAGGGCTTCTCAAATGGATTTAGCAGATCTCAGTTAACCTCCCCGGAGCTGCTTTGGACCTTTTAGAGACTACACAGAACACATAAGAATCCTCACATATTTTGAGAAAGAAAAACAAACTTCAGCTGATTAAACATTTAAGGTTTACAACATCCATTGCCATCACCAGCAGCTTGAGGCAACTAACAAAAAATAATATGAAATTCATTCCTGCATTCAGCAAACCTACAGAAAATGCTGCTTTTCACAGGCAAAAAAAGCACGCCTTACCAGCCCAGATTTCATCAGCCCCTTCTGTAAGCATCAAAAGCTGTTTTCTAGGGCATGGTGTTTCCAAGTCGGGCAATCCGATTTGCCACTGCTTTTTTGGAAAGCTAAGGTGAAGGTGTGATAATGAGAGAGGCCAGCTGCTAATACAGAAATGAAAAACTAAAACTCCTTGTGGAGGGCAATGGCAAACAGCCACCAGTGGAAAATGCCAGGCAGGACTCACACACCACCTTTGAGCTGTGGATGCCCAGGAGCTTTACTGTAAGGGTACTTTAAATAATTGGCAATATGCTTATCAATAAATTATTTTTAAAAACATGGAGGTAATGACTTCTCATATGGATTACTATTTATAATTACATCACAACTGAGTATTTTTCTCTCCCACATTAGCTGATCTTCACAAAGTTCTGACTGTTTCTCTGTTATATCTGTTCCTAGTAACAGAGAGGGGAAAAAAAAATTCCCAAACAAACCAGAACAAAACATAATGGTATTTTTGAAGCATCAATGCCATAGTTAGCTGGGATAAAACCCCGCCTGGATGTTTCTAAGACCTGTGGTACTATGTAGTAACAGTGACAGAAAAGCTCATGGTGGTTTCTGGTAGAGGCAACTTTCAGCAATAAGCTACTGGCAAACTAAACAAAAATTAACAAGCTCCATAAAGCAATTAAAATCCAAAGTGTAAAGGAGATGTAATGACTCATCAGCCTGATCGCTCCTCTCATAAAACCAGACTAATAACACACAATCTGAGTCTCCTCACATTAACATCAATGTAAATCTAAGCAGCAAAGGGAAAGTGTCATTGTTTGGGGAATTTCACTGCCGTAGAAACCACTAGGCAGCGGAAGCAGTGGACCCTGAGGGCTGCACACCACCAAGACTCACAAGAAACCAGATTCATGCGCCTTGCTTGGTCCCACTGTGGTTAAGGGAGGTGTCACTTGATGGGTCAGGGACCAGATACCAACAGTTTGCTGCAGCACTTGCACAGTGGGTGTACCAAAATCTCAATTCCTAAAGACAAGTAAGTAGGCACCATCACTTCCATCTGAGAGTCAAAGCCCATCCTTCCTGGCAGAGAAGAAAAGACTAGAATGATGGTCTAAAGATTTTCTCTAGTGGGTTTAAAAAACAACCAACCTATTCCCCACCACCACAGAAGGGAAGGAGCATCACAAACTGCATTTGAATCCTGTCTCATTATTGGTAGGACAGCCCTCTCTCCATCCCCCCATCTTCAGCAGCAGCAGTAACACCACTTACAACCTGTATGGGATTCAGACTTTGAACATCATTCTCATTCTAGACTTGTACCCAGCTGAAAAGTTTCAAAGCTGTTGTAAGACTCAGTACAATAAAATAACTGTCTTTGTTCTCCCAGATAACAAGCAAGACTTTTTTAGTGTTTAAAATAATCAATGTGCATTCCATGCATATTTAAAGACATCTGTGTATTGTTTCTTTATAAAGAACTTTGGACCTCACAAAATAAGCTGTTCATGGTGTTAAGTAATTCAGAGTACATTATTTGGACAATACCTCCCCTTTAGTTTGGGATGCTTATTTGGACAAAGTCCAGCTCTCACTGTGCTGACTGGTGACTCTCTAGTGGGATGGCAGCAAATTAGGGACACAATAGCAGGTTTTAGAGCTAAATTTCAAGCACATTCAGGTGCCACAGTGCACCTGAACCACAAAATCCTGATGGGTCAAGATTTAACAATCTAGTTGATGTGCCAGATATCATCAGTAGCTTCGATCAGTCTTTGACTTTGAATGAAGAGAGTTCAAAAATTAACCAGATACTGCTTGGCACTACCTGTCATCAAGACCCTGCCAGGAATGAAGCAGCTATTATTCATTGCTTATACAGCTCATATTAAAGTTAGTCCTCGAACTCCTGATATTAGAGTCCACACTACATAGTTATTTGGAAACCACCTGCCTTGAGAAAATGCAAGCAGAATGTTTAAGCAAATGGAACAGCCCATGAATCAGAAACCTCCACATTGGAGGAGCTCAAAGCAGCTGAGGATTTGCACCCTTCCCTCCCACTTGTTCAGAGCCCTCCTTGGGGCTGTGCCCTGAGCAGTGTCTGGGGGAAGGCTGAGGAGCCCAAGTCAAGTGTGGCTCCAGCACCACCCTGAAGCACCACCCTGAAGCCCAATCCACCAAAGAAAGCAGAGCGGTACCCCTCTGAAGTCCAAGGTTGCTCAAGAAGACCACAGCTCCAGGATTCTTCTGATGTGTGCTGGCTTCCCAGGGCCATAAACCTCACCCAGGTTCTCTGACTCCTTCCTCACCCTTGAGACAGCAGATATTGACTCAGCAAGGCTCAGGGTGTGCTGGGATGAGGACAGTCTCCTGGGATCTCATCATGCTTCCAAATCCATGCTTTGGCAAAGCTGGGTCCATAGCCTCCCTCCTTCCCCTTCATTATTTTCTAGGCCAAAACCAGTGCTAGTCAAATACCTTTGCTATCCTCAATGGTTTAAGTACCTGATTGCCCAGCTTATTTTGTTTCAGTACAGGCAGCCACTCTGTATCAAGGCTAACAACACAATCTCTCCTCAGATCTTCACCTTTACCTCTCTTTCCTCCTTTTCAAAGCAAAACTTTGTTAAGTCACCACAAAACAAATGCAGAAAACCAGAAAGACCTTTCCTTTAAATGCTTTCCACTCACAAATATTTGGAGTAACTTAGTTGAACAATCACATGTCAGTCTACAAAAGATTCTTTCCGTTTTCGATTATTTATGTGCTTCATTCTCACACTGAAAAGCAGATAGAAGGCAGCACCTCACTGGGCCCTGAGCTCCTGCTTGCCCAGCCCTCGCTCAGCCCCTCAGGTGAGGGCTCTGGGCACCAGCACCTCTGCTGACACACCCTTTCTCACTGCTCATCACCATGACTGGTGACCCCAGCCCTCATTTCCTGCCTCTCCCTCCCTGTTTCGAGGGCATTCCCAGCAAGTGCTTTAAATAACAGCCTGAGGTAGGAGAAGAGTGACTAATTCTTCACATTTCCAGCCACACGCAGTGATCTCCTAACAGGCAACGGCACTGACAAGCCCTTCCTGCCATTAGCAGGCATTTTTCCATGGAAAGGTGTTCCTAGTAAGATCTTAGGGCAATTAGAAACCCAAATTACTGTCCCCTTTCTCCTCCCAGTCACCAGCTTGTTGTGCCCTTGAAGCAGAGCTGACCCAGCTGCCATGCAGCAGCACAGGTAGGGCTGGCTGCCCCGGGGAGCCAGGGTTGCTGGAAGGGCTGAAGGACCTCAGCACAAGTTCCCAAGGGATGCAGCTTCAGCTGAACCTGCTGGGATGCAGAAGGACTGCTCCGAGAATAACAGCTCAGGCAGATAGGGATGAAACTAAACAGATACGAAGGAAAGACTGACTTCTCATTGGGAAAGAGCAACCCAGTAGTCACAGCAGATGACAACTTGAGACCTCAATATGTTGGGTGTTCTTCAGATGGTGCTAACTGGAGAGGTACAACAGAGCAAAGCACCTTCACCCACACACATATTAAAGTGAGGTCCTAACATCAGGTAAACAGGGTCACTATAAACTTGTTGTATTTTATTGCTGTAGAATAACACATCCAGCCTCCCAGGAGAGGTCTACAACAGTCTTTATGAGTTAAGATACTTTAAAATGTTAATACTAAAAATCAGTAGGATCTCTCAGATAAAAAATACATTTATTACAACCTAAACCCCTGCAATTTGTCAGCACTCACATAATCCAAAGGCATAATCCTTCTTGGGCACTGAACTGACAAGTGACACAATGAATGCTGTAGATAGAAGCTATTCTTTGATCTGGTAAATAAATCCAGAACAAATTCATGTTCAATTACAGTATTTAAATTTATGACAACTCCAAGGCTGTAACAAGCTAGTGACAAATGCCAGCTCCATATAGAAAACGTGCATTGACACGCACAAGCTACTGAAAAGCCATGTCTATTGGCTCTGTACAGCTAGATCAAAACACATGCTGGTAGTTTGATCCAGCCTTCTATGTGTTTGTGTGTGTCAATATATTGGATTGCAATTGAAGAACCTATGATTACAAAGAAATTTCCAGTTTTCTATATGGAAAAAAAAAATACACTTTGCTGATCCTGGTGTCTGGGTGCTTTCTTCACATGCATATTCACAACTGTGCTTGTCATTACTGCAAAAAATTTCATTTGCATGCAAAATACCTCTGGTGCAAATTACCAGTAACAGAAGGGAGCCCATGAAATGTTCGAGACTTCAAAGGATGAGAAGGAAAAAAAAAAACCCCACAACACTATTTGTATTTTGGGGCTGATCCAAAGCACATTAAAGTCAAGGAGAGTCTTTCCATTGGCCACAACAGATGCTCTGACTCAAGGAAGTTTTGATGCAAGTTATTGACATAACAGGAGACTGGCAAAACCCCAGAAATCCACTTTCTGAAGAAACTGAAAATTAACCTTGCTCAACACTGATTTACTGCTTTTTTGGCAGGGCAGTTGAATCTTGGCTTCTCCTGGATGGTTTTTACAGCTTCTCCCACTGTCTGCAGCACACATTTCTGGTCCACAGACCACTTTCATCCCAGCTTCTACACTATATCTTCTTTTCTCTGCCTGAGGGTTTTTAAATTCTCACTCTGTAGCTACTGAAACTTTGTAATAGTGTTATCTAATTCCACAAGTGACTTAGGAGACAAGTCCCTCTAAAGGGCAATATAAAAACTGCCAAAATACCTCTGGCTAGATTGCTACCTATAGAGCATACAGATACTGACTGCTTTCAGCCAACTGCTCGTGGCTCTCCAAACAGAAATAAACTGCTAGAACTGCTGCTCTCATCTGTTTGAGAATAAGCAGATTAATATTACCTTCAACAATCTGCTGAACATTGATCTGCCATCCATGTTTGACCACAACTTTTCATTTGGGCTAAACACCAGAAGAAAAAAAAAAAAAAAAAAAAAGGAGGGGGGGAGGGGCAAAAAAATAGCAACCAAACAAGAAAAACAAACCCACCCAATTCACATAAAGGACAGGAAGCACCACATGGTAAAAAAAAAAAAAACAAAATCAAACATCAGCAAGGAATAGGATTTGTGATACTGCAGATGCTAGGCAGAGAAATCATAGAAAGTTTATTTAAATAAGCTTGAAACATTTATTCCTTTTAGAAAGGAACATTTTTCCTGGTACAACCCAATGAGAAATGAACCAGTAAGAGACACATTTCTCTACCATAAGCATCATTAATAAATGCCATGTCTATTCTCTATGTGTCACCAAGTAAGCAAAATCTAACCCCATGCAACAGAACAAAGAAAACAGAATGTACTAGGATGCAGCATCCTTTTTTTTTTTCTCCCCTCTATGCTTCCAAGTCAGGAGCACTCCTCATATTTCTCAGTAAAAGGTTTTATTTCTCAGTTCCCACAGCTCTGGTAATGATATCGTAACTCAGAGCTGGTGGAAGGCTCGCTAGAGCTCTGACCTCATAAACTATTTTAATCTCCCTTCTCTGCATCACAGCAGCTAGAGGCCAGCACCCAAGCAGCCAGTGCCTCCTCAGGAGGTACCCATTTCCTTAAGCACTGCACATCACAAGCAAGCTGAAAGCAGAAGCAGGGTCCCCTCCCTGCCAGGGAGACCATCTTTCACCAAGCTGAATAGCAGAGGTGCGTGGAAGGAAGGGGGAAGAGAAGAAGACAAAACCCAGCCCAGGCTCACCAAGCAAGGTGCCCAGAACCACAGCCACTACCCCATGGCTACATTGAGCTTCCCAGAGGGTCATGTATGCATGGTGTTTTGGGGATGATAAAAGCAGAACTGATTCAGACTGGGGTGAAGGAAGGACCCAGCATTTCTGCTCATCTATCCAAGAGGCTAGGGACAGAGCTCCTTGTGGCTGGTCCACAGCACCCCTGCCACACCATATCATCACCATGAGCTTGGATAAGAAGAGGACACTAAAAAGAAGGTCTGAACCTCACATAAAGCCACCATTCTTTGGAAAAAGCAGGGTCTGTTCATGGAAACACAGACTGATTTGGGTTGGGAGAGACCTTTCAGGGCCATCGAGTCCAAACCCCCTACAGGGAGCAGGGACATCTGCAACTAGAGCAGGTTGCTCAGAGCTCCAGCCAACCTCACCTGGAATGGCTCAAGGGACAGGGCAGCGACCACCTCTTGGGGCAACCTGGGCAAGGCTCTCACCACCCTCTGCCAAAAAATTCCTTCCTCCTCTCCAGTCTAAATCTTCCTCTTTTAGTTTAAACCCATCATCCCTTGTCCTGTCCCAACAGGCCCTGCTCAGAAGTCTGTCCCCATCTTTCTGATAGCCCCAGTGTCACTCTAGATCTGTAGGGACTGGAACAAACTGCTAGAGGGGGATCCAGGACACCTCCAGGGGGTTCTGGTTAGCTGAAACTAAGATAGTTAGTCAACTGGAAAACTGAAATGCAGGGAATGAGCTCGAACAACTAAGAGACTTCCTGGGAAGAAAGAAGCCAGAAGACAGTACCATCAAGTCTCCATTTTCAGTTCAGATCTCAAGAGCTACCTTTCAGCTGTTAATGGTGGTGATTCTATAGCAACTGTGAAAGAGGATTTACAAGAGATGGGGTGGGAGCCGACCCCAATCGGTCTACTCCTCTGCCCCACAAGAGGATACTTAAGTCATGCTACAAGATGTGTAACTAAGTTGCTCTGAAAATCCTCCTTGCAGACATTGCTCCACATCCCCATGCAATCTGAACTACCACTACAGATCTGAGATTATTAATTACATTTTTATTCTCAGGTCTAGCCTAACCTTCTCTTTTGGCAATTTCAGAACATCATTTCCTGCTCTGTTGCCAGCTCCATCTTTACAGCAAGTTTCTTCACAACTCTGCTTACAGAGGAAAAGTGAGAGATGTTTTAAGGCATTTTCTACTCCAATCAAGTCCAAACTTTGTTCTTCTTAAAGTGAGCTGGATGGTAAGTGCTAACACAGGCAGAGGGGGTGCTTTAGTCTCCCCAGTGCCTGCATGAGGACTACAAATGCATCAATCAAATCCTGGATTAGTATTTCAATTATTTCCTTCTGAGCTAAGGAATATGCTGGTTGACATGAACAGATAAACCAGAATTCACTACCTTATGAAAAATCTCTGAGGAGCAAATTGAAAAGTGCTCTCCAAGAAAATTTATTTCCCCTTCTCCTGTGTACTGATTTGTTATTGAAGGTATACTCGCAAGATTCATGATGCTGAGCTCAGGGCAATGAAAATTTTGAGAACTCGCATACAAACTGAATGAAGACCTAGGAATTACAAGCTCATACAGAAAGAAGATGCAGAAGTTGCAGCGCCATGCTAGCTTGATGGTATCTCTATAGAGCATTTTATAGCAGTCTTCTGTTTCTCTAGAAGGCTTTTACTGGGGAGGAAAAAAAGAACCAACAAAAAGTATCCGGAAGAAGCCAAAGGTTATGCTCCAAGGACAGCTGTGAGGCCTGATTTCTTCAGTACAACTTGTCCATAGCCTCACCACTGTGGCTGACAACTTCCCCATACAGGATCAATCAGCAGCACCAACTAGGTCAAAGCCTCCAGACTGTCAAAAAACTCCTAGGAAACATCCTTTTCCCAACACTACTGCAAGAGAGAGGAGGAGCTTTCATCTTTTCCCCCCATAAAGAACACTAGATGAATTGCTAGAATCCCACAGTTCCATATTCTCTTCAGATAGTTTTATAATTAGCAAATTCCACCCTCCATTAGACTTCAGTAGCCCCTCCTAACTCTGCCTGACATGGGTCTAATATTTGACCTGATCGAGTTTTAAAGCCCAAATAAGATTCTCTCAGTCTAAGCCGAGACAGATTCTTTGCCCTACCTCTGGAGTCCTTGTGACACAACTATTCGGACATGGTGCAGAACTGCAGAAAAGTTACTCTTTCCAAGTATCTTCCTTGTTCTTCAGGAGGGCTGAAGGACAGTACTGTGGTGACTTGGCATTTGTTAAACTGAAATCCTCGCCTTTAATAGCTGCACAGTCACATTTCTTAGCACAGGGTCAACTCAAACTCCAGAAGGGAGACTCACCAATTGACACAAATATGTTTGTATTTCAAAGGGCAAGCTACAAAGACAAGTAAGAGGCTGTGTTTGCACAAGAAGTTCACTTGGCTGCTTGACATTCTCAGAGAGCTTGACAGTCCCACAGAAAAAACATCTCTTCTTTGCTCTGCTATGGTTTTAACTCAGACTTTAATACAGGTGTACAGAGAGGTCACATTACCACAATCACTGCAGAAGGATGAAGGCACAACCACAAGAAAGTTAATAGCAACCTTTAAAGAAGCTGAGCAGTATGGTGGGCAGAGCTTCTTCCCACCAGCATCCTCACAGCGAGCTGGCACCTGCTATCAACTCAGTGCAAGTTAGAGCTACAGGGGTCCTCTGACTGCACAGAAGGATAAACCAACATCCAACCAAAGAGGAAAGATACAGGAGCTCTCCTTTCTTACATTTTCATACCTCAATTACAGGTCATCTTGAACCAGAAGGACCAACTGTTCCAGTTCAGTTCCAATAGGAAAGAGACATAATCCTTACTAAGGCCACAGGCTGCTGTTGGGACTACACCACTCCTGCTAAGACATGGGTAGGTCCCTGCAGTGCTGGATCAGCCCCACGGCACCTCTCCCACAGGCTCTATCAATGCCAGCACTGCCCTTTTGCAGTGGACACGGTCTCCTGCCCCTTTCTGAAATCCCTTTCAGGTGCTCTCCTTACAAAACTGGGGTCACGTTTCTTTCCCTTCTGCTGCCCTTCCATGCTATTGCAAGAGAGAGTAGGTGGATTTTTTTCTCCTTTCTCACAAAATAAAACCATCCTACAACTAGAGCTTGGTGCTTTCACAGTGCCCACAACCCTTTTAAATCACATTCCAAGCTACTGGGTGTGTTGAGTTCAAGGTTACCAAGTACAGTAATTGTGAGTACATGAGAACTAGGTACCAAGTGCATGTCTTCAAAGAGTCACTGAGAACTTGAAGGTGAATCAACTAAATGGATAAAGGATCTGCACATAGGCAGATTCAGCCAAAAAGGATGGAAATAATCTTACAGGTGATTAGCAATGCACCTTAAACACACTGACTTCACCTTTTTAGTTGATTCCTTTCAACTTTCCTCCCCACACAGGCCTTTGAAGCTCAAAGCATTTACAAAACCAGGTACATTATCAGTCATGTCTATACTTACACATGTCCAGCACCCAATGAAGGGTCATGTCCAGCCTAAAGTACTGGATCCAGCATTTTAATCTTGTATGGATTTTTCAGTAGTCCAAATTTAGGTCAACCTGACAGAACTATGTCTGGGAGGACACTTTCTAAAGTGTCATGGGAATGACTTCAGCAAACAACCCACAAAAAAGTTTTTGCATTAACTATTGCTACTCTGCGATTAAATATTACCTGGAAAGTACTCTTATTAACTGCAGAGTCCTTGATTAATGAGCAGGTGGAGCAAGTACAGGAATCTGGTCCTGATTTCAGATGTCTTATTAGCTCTACCCTGGACACTTCTGATCCCCATGAAAATTAATTTATGTGGAAATCCAACAACTCATTATAAGTAGACAAAATGCGTCAACCTAATAACTGCACTACAGTACTTCAGAGATTAAAGGGAGATTGGCAGACACCAAACACCAAAGCCACTAAAGATAATTCAGCAACACAGCAAAAGAATTCATCTATCTTCCAGCATCTCTGCTGCATGAAGAAGCCTCTCAAGATATAGTCTCTATTTCAGAATGGCTCCAATTTTGTCTAGTGCAATCGGGGGATCTTTTGCTGATTTAATGTTGATCGACACAGGAGGAACCTTCAGTACTCACCACATCCACAAGGAGGGGTGGAGGGGCTGCTCAAGGGCCTCAGGGTGGCCTTCAACGGAAGGAAAGCATCCCAGCCACAGCATGGAGGCACAGGGGCTGAGGCTGCCAACTGCACGCCTAGGAAACCAGAACCACCTTCTTCATTTTGTTGGCAAACAGGGTTGTATCCAAGCATCTCCTGGTAGACTTATCCAACAGCTGCTGCTCCCAAACCTCTCTGAGGGACAGCAAGAACAACCTACACAACCTCTTTTTTATCTGTGTTTACTTATCTCCTGTAAAAACCCAAAGGAACCTTTCAAACATGAGTCAAGCACAACAGAACTGAGTATCCCAGCACCCAAAGAGGAGTTCAGGCAACTTGTGCCCTCCAATTGATCTCTCTACACTTCCCTTCTAATTCTCTCTGTGATCACATGAGCTGCCCAAGCTTCCCAAAGCTATCAATACCCCCAGAACCATTTGAAAACTGCCACCCTTGAAAGAGACCAGGTACCAAATGGAGCTGTGTCAGCTCGATGGTTCCCCTGAAACACAGCACCCAGAGCAAGGGTTGCCCAGAGCCCAGCCCCAGCAGAGAGCAGGCCAGAGGCAAGTATCAATCCAGCCCTTTTAAGATCCTAATTTGCCTAGTAGTTGCTTCAGTCATTGCCAGGCTGGACACTTCAAAAGGAAACTTGTTCAAAGCCGTGATGTCTTTTTCAACTGCAAAAAACACTTAAACTGAAAGCAAATGAATTCAAGCACCAAGTTCACGGAAGAGCTGACCGGTGCTCTTCATACAAATGTTTAATGTATGGAAAGACAGACTTGTTAATTAATGTTTTTAATATGTGACCTGGCAAAAAGCCTCTCAGATTTAAAATAAGGAAATACACACCCTTTAAGTGGACACTTTAATACAAATATAGCCTGTATTACTATCAAAAAAACTAAAAATCAGCTACAACCTTGTGAAGCACTCTACTGATTCCTCTCCACCTCTCAGAGAAGGAAAACGTAGTAAAAAGTATATTTCCATAATTCAATTTCTGTAATTCTGCATCAACACAGAAGAACATTTTGGCCTATCTTATTGCTGACAATGGGCAAAATAAAGGTGACTGTTGAGTCCCTTCACATCACTGAGAACACATGGTCAGAGAAAACCCTCAGTGCTACAGAACTGTTACTGAAGTATCTTGGAAAGCAGCAGCCTTGCTACCAACACAGTCCTCAATCCCTGGCTAAAGCCCTTGCAAGAGATGGACGCAGTGATAGGGCTGAATTAATGGCCTGTGGAACTACTGAAATCTATGACATACACAAGATTTGAGGCAGAACCTAAACCAGCAGAGTGTTTTGCATCTGCGTTTGTGGCTTCTGTTGTGCTTCTAGGAAAAAAACCAGAAGTGTTCTCCAAACTAAGGGAGATAATGAGTTGTAGCTCTGACCCATAGCATATTACCCTCTCTTCAAAGATTAAAGAGCTGAAAACCTGCATTTCCTTTCAGGGGTGTCACAGTCTCTGAGACAAGTCAGGAAGAAGAGCTGATCCCAGATAAAGGAACAGCCTCAGCCACTAAGCTCAGGCTGCTCCTCCAGACCCCCAGCCCAGGAAAGTACTGACAGCAACAACAGATCCATCTGACTCCTCCATTCACCTGCCCCAAGGTGTAGGGAATTTGGGATGTTCCCGACCTGTAACCCTTGGCCACAGGGGACAAAAGCCCCGTTGGAAACAACAGGAGAGCATGGGAGGAGACGACAGTCAATCTGTTGGCTTGGGAGCAGGCAGAGGCATCAGACTGAACTCATCCACAGGAACAAGGCACAAAGATGTAACACTGGAAACCATGAACAAAATGGCACTTGTTTCCTTGCCACTAAATTGTTAGCTTTATGGGACTTCATGCTGGATGGTAGGAAAAAAAAATTGCTTTGAAGCACATTAGTCTAACATCCTAATTATTGTTTACATATCCATTTGCCTTATATTAATAATTTAATAATTACCCAGCACTCCATAGCTTAAAAATACAAGCAAACAGGATTATCTGAGTAATTAAGACACTGTACTGCAGCTTCACAAACTATTCCCATATCCACGCAGGAGCAGCAGTTATTGATTGCCTTTGTTCAAATGATGCTTTATAAGGAGCTGCAGCGTGCAAGGAACTCAGAGAGAGGTGACTGCTGCCTTTTGATGAGTGTGGAGGGGGAAAAAGCTGCCCTGCAAATAGGACACCAAGTTGAGTTATTTCTCTGGTCTCACCTCGGTGGTAGACAACCTTGGGAAGTCACCTCCATCCCCCAGCTGCTGCAGCAACAACAAGAGCATCCCTTGTCCTCCTCCAGAGTCACACACCCCCTGCAGCCTGTGCTGGGACAAGGCCCCCAGCAAACACAGGGTCCACCTCTTTCAGGGTGTTTGTAAAGATGAACATAGCAATTCCTTTAGTGAGATTTAAACCCACCCATCGAAACCAGGAGAGCAGCAAAGTAAGTATTCTCTAGGCACCCAAAGCAAATACCAAACATACAGTAGAGCTTGTTTCCCCCCCTCCAACCCTTAATAGCTCAGCCATATTGTACTCTAAACAGAATGACCTCCCCTTCTGGGTGACTGGTAGGACAAAAGCAGAGTTTTTGCATGATGCTTTGTTGTTTAAAAGGGTCTTTCCTCCATTTAATTACAGCACTAGATTTCACACTGTATAGTTTATTAGCCCTGTGAGATTAACTTAAACAGTAACTGGACATTCAACAAAAAAACAAACAGAATAAACAAACCCACCCACATACACACACAAAAAAAAAAAAACAACAAACACACCACAAAAAAAAAAAAAAACAATAAAAAAACCCCAACCATACACCACCACACAAAAAATGAAAACCCACTACAAATACCACACCCCAAAACTTTGTTTTTCTTTCTGGTTTCTTATGGGATGTAGCCCCAACATGATCAGGGTCCCAATTTCATACCACTGATTTAAAAAGACACCAAATGAAAAACAGGACTTTGAAGAAATAGTCCATTTATGCAGCATGTGTTCTAGCTTATATCAATAAAGCTTTCAACAAATCCGTTCTGAACAAGCCAGTGTTTTGGGAGCATTTAATGAGCCTCAGCTTTATTTCAAGCCAAAGGCAATTTTAAGGAAAGATTAAATAAAGAAAAGTTAAAAAGGAAAGAAAGCCACTAAACCCAAAAATAAAATAAAATACAGGTTCTTGTGCAATCATGAGGCTCGAGAAAGTAGAACTTCACAGATTTTCTTTCAATAAATAAAGACAGCAGCTCATTTGTGCATGTTTACCCAAGTGCTACCCACCCCTTTTCCATAAACTACAACCGCAAGCCAAGCTCATTGCTGCTGCCAGGCCAGAGAAGCGAAGCAAAGGGCCCTATACTAGGGTACAGCTCAAGCCAGGTAAAACAGGAGGAAACACAGCGAGTTTTCTTTCAGCAGCTCATCTGTGCTCAAACATATAGCATGGCAGGACATCACCTTCCAAAGATGGTCTTTCCCCTGGTTGAGGTTGTAGCTATAGGCCACCTTTTCAGTCACTGGTGAACATCTAGAGGTGGAACCCAAGGGGTTGCAGCCCCACCAGGCATGAGAAGTGGTGGACCTGCACCTCCAGCCATCAGGTTACAGATTAGGCCAGTGTTTGGGAGTGTAACCCCTTCCCTCATGCCCACTCAAAGTGCAGGAAGAGGCCACAGAAACTGGGGAAAGTCACCATTGGTCACCCTCAAGAGGAAGCCTCCAGACACAAGGAGCACCCTGTGCAAATATTACACTACCTCTTAGAAATAAATAAATTTAAAAATAAAAATTAAAATTAAAAAAAAAAAACAAAACCAAACCAAACACACAACACACACATCAATCAACACAAAAATCAAACCAACCTGAATCAATTTGCATAAAATTATAATCTTTGAGCTCTGCATAAGCAGAAGGAGCTTTTGGGCCTTGCTGCCAAAGGAAGCTCTTATCTCCTTTGTGCGATGAGGAAATGGGTGTGCTGCTTTGCATGAGGGTTATACAAAAGATGGAAATGAGGAATTTGCTGCATGCAAAAGGTGAAGTGGCTGACAGCTGCCAATCCCCATTCACAGAAAGGGCTTCCTTAGTCTCCAGCAGGAGGAAAAGAGAAGGGAACCAACAAGTTTGCTTCCCAGGGAGGTGAAACATTCTCTGAATATTCATAGTGTCCATTTTGTCATGGGAGTGTTAATTGTCTCCAATTCACAACACTGGGTGACCTCACCTACTCTCCCCAGTGACATATCAAAAAGATGCAGTTTAATGGGATAAAACTAGATCAGATATTTCTCACAAGTTTGGGGGGGGCTTGCTGATGCATTCTCAAAAGACTGAAGGGTTCTGCTGTGCAGCTCTTCAATCACTTCTCACAAGTGCAATAAAGACCGAGCTTGGCAGAGCATGTTATTAGAGAGATAATAACCCTCACCCAGCCAAGAGCTAAATCCCAAAATCATCACACACAAGGAGTTGTCTGGAAAGTTTTGTTTTGCTTTTAAAGAAAAATAACACGACCAAAGCACACACACAAAAGCCAGAAGATGGTTTATATTCCCCACAAAAGATTACCCAGACCTGCTATTAAATTAATACCACCAGAACAGCTCATCTGGCTTTGATTCCAAGGACTTTGCTTTTTACTAGTAACACACAGAACAAGGACCAGATGTTGCTCCCCTGTGTCCCAGCAAGAATTCTGTCAGGGCTTCAGAAGGAAGAAATCCCAGCCTCTCTCTGGAGGATACACAAAAGGAAAATGGCTTGACAACTGTAGCCTGACTTCCATGGAGGAAAACAATACAATGACCTTTAAAAGGAGATTCTGAAACACCCCAAGTGGTACAAAACTCAGAGGAAGTAACCCTTGGAAGATATCAAGCTACATGAGAACAAAACACAACCAACTGGCTCCTTCTGCAGGGAAGGGAACCTACTAAATTTGGTTCAGACACTCGATATTTCAGTACCATTCCCATGCCCCTCCTGTGAGCTTGTCTTTTCAGTTCCTTTTAAAATCTAACATGTTGAGTCTGTGCATTTTTTCTTCCCCTGCCAAAAATAATCAACCTGAAAAAAAAAGAAATCTTTCTTAAATCTAAAATCTGCACAGTCTTAGTCACCCTTCTGATTACCCTTTAGTGCAGCCAGACTGTCCATCAGTGTTACTGACAAAAAAAAAAGTTGTCTAAGACTAAAATCAGAAGAGTACAAATTACTCCACTTGCCTCCCCCTACAAAATTCACGAGCCAAAAAATTTTATCACCAAAAAAACCCCATATAATTAGGCTGTACCCTTCTGATGCAAACTCAACTGCTGCTCTCCATGATCACAGACATTCTTCAAAGCTTCCCAGATAAAAAAGAATCTTACAATTCAAATTATTACTTCTTAAGGCTGCGCTTATCAAAGTTTCAAAGAAGATTCTAAAACCAAGAGTGATATGAAACTAGGATTATGCCATATTTTACAAAACACAGGATTTTCTGCCAATGGGCCAATTCACAACTCAAAACAAGTGTGGATGAAGACAAAGCTGTTGGCTCTCATAACCTTTACAATATCACAGGGAAAAAATCCCAACTGTCGCACATATTTACACTAAATGGCAGGTTTAAAATGGAGATTTGTAATTTCACAACATAAAAATCATCACAGATGGCTACAGTATATTGCTTCTTTAATCTGTCTCATCTTCCTTCCTGCTTGTCCTGTCCCCCTCCCCATCTTCGAGTTAAAAAGATATGTGTTTTATCATAAGAAAATTGTAACTAAAGGCAAGCCACATTATATTAATCTGGAACTAAACAGTTTACATAATGATGCAGACAAGAGAAGTTTAAAATTACTTCATGGACCAACTTTGCCCTGAAGCACTAATTCCCTGAGCCTTGAATGTTAGGGGTTGTAAGGGACCAGAAGATCATCTAGCCCAACACCCCTGCCAGAGCAGGATCACTTAGACTAGTCTAAGTCACCCAGGAACTCATCCAGGCGGGTCTTGAATGTCTCCAGAGGAGACTCCACAACCTCCCTGGGCAGCCCGTTCCAGAGCTCTGTGAAATGTGCCAATACTTGGGTGAGCTGTTCCCTCAACAATATTCCACATTTATGCTCTCCTAAATAGAGAGCCATTAACACAGTAAGACTGGCGTAGAATAAATAACACTAAAAAAAAAAAAAAAAAAAAAAAAAGAGTCGAGGTTTCTTGTTTGCTTTGGTTGTTCACTAGTTGTGGTTTTTTGTGGGTTGTTGGGGTGTTTTTCAGCATCAGGTCCACAGCTAAAAATTCAACTGTATGTAAAGAATCAGTCTCACCCACCATTTCTACAGATCAGGATAACTTTCGTGGAACCACTCCTGTGACACATCCATGAATCTTCCAAAATAAACCTGGATTAAATATTTGGCTCCTTCCCCTTCTCAACTTGGGTTTTTCCATGTACATTTACACACACACATTCAGTAAGACCATTATCATCAATAAAGTCAGCTGGCAAAAAAAAAAATATAGTAGACAAAGGAAGGACAAGTTTGTCACCATATTCAAACTCCTCTGTACCACTGACAATACTTGAAAAATCCTGGTCAAGGTCAGAGAGTTATTAACTCCAACTACAGGAATCACTTGAGATGTGAAGCAGCTTCCCATTAAACTTTCCACACACGTCAGAAATTAAGCAAAAAAGCAGCAAGGAAAATGCATTATCTGCAAATCAGAAGGTTAAGAGAACTTTGAAGCAGCTTTTAAGGCAAGCCAAGGGCTGGCACCAGTGTCCCAGGAGAGGGCAGGGAGGCTCCTGTGGATCTCCCAACAAGGGCAAAGCCCTCAGTCACTGGCCTAAACTATTTCTGCCCACTGAGCTTTTGTCAAACATTTAAGATCTTAATCAATCCTAACTCTGACCCTAGGATAAGAGGGTAAGATGGATAAGGAAGCAGACAACCTCTGACCTTCCCTTGTATTTGTCCTGCCACAGTCAACTTATTGAAAAACAATTGAGGTAGAATCTGCTCACCAGTGCCAGCTCCAGTCCCAGCCCTGCACCCTTTCACAGCCTTTCCCAACTTAAACTGTCCCTGCCTTCCAATCCTGTGTAGCAAAAAACACTGGAATACTTCTCACCTCATCCTCCTCCTCACCTCCAAAAACCTGCTGGAGCAGAACATTTGCAGAACTAGATAGTTAAGTGGGGAAAGAAAAGAGGAAACTCATTTGACACTGTCAAAGGCCAAGCTGCTTTAACAGCCTCACTGGAAACCAGAAAACAAGCTGTAGAGTTCTGGAGAACTTAATGAATTCATGAAGAGGAGCTTCCCAGTAAACAATTCTGGCTGGAGAACAGCAAACGTGAGAAAAAGAAACCACAAATAACCACTGATGAAATTGGTTTAGCACTTTCAAATTAGGTGCTGGATCAAATCCTCCCCAGACGACGAGCACAAGCCAGCTTCATCCTGGAAAGCCCAGGAGACAGAAAGTTTCTATTTCCTTAGTAAATATGGCACCACCTGATCTTCCTTTTACTTGGGAAACAGGAAATTGGGTTTCCTGGACCACTGGGAGCCAGTGAAGGAGCTGACATTCATCCCCAAGGTCTAGTCCAACACCACAAAAAAAAACTTCAAAAGCATCCCACTAACAGGACAGCCCATCAGCAAAAACAGCAAAACATCCAGAGATTCCCCTTGAACACCACCAGATTCATTAGGCAATTAGATCCTCATATATGGACCACTGACACCAAAAAAATGTTTGCTCTGTGTCAATCAGAATGACCTAGTATTGACCTAATAGGCCTTGAAGAGAAGGAGGAAAAGTCTCTGTGCAATAAACCAAGGTGCTTTTTCCCCTCCCTATTCTCTTCCTCTTCTCACAACCTGGGCTGTAAAGGTGTCAAGAAAATTTGCCCAGCAGTTATTGAGCTGTTAGGAAGTTACAGCAACTCCCCAGCAGCATCACAGCCACAGGTTCACATGTTTAACAATGCAGAGACTTTCAAGTTTCCATCTCACAGGGTTCAAAAATCAGCCAAAAAAAAAATCAACACAGAAACACCACAAACACAACCATCCAGAGTAACTTGCCCCAGACAGGCTGCCCTGTCATGGTGCTGCTCATCTTCCAATTCCTTCCACAGCCCACGGTCATTTTTGTGGCCAACATGGCACATTCAGTCTTTTTCCATAGAGCAAAACCACTAGAAATTAAGACCAATGTCTATACTTAGTGCTTCTTTCCTGACAAAGTTTAAGTTCAATGCATAACAATGACCTGCATATGGACGATACATTATCTTTAAAAGAAATCAAGTAGGACATTCAAAGACACCACTCTCTTAACACTCCAGCACAAAAGCAGCCAGTCACTTTGCTCTGAAAGTTCTGTCTTGAGATGAAAAAAACTAAAACAGAAAAACCACCTAGGGAAAAAACAAGACCAAGAAAATGGGCAGCAAAGTCCTCTGGGTCCAAACAACCTTCTCCAAAAACCTGGTTCCAAATCCACCAAGGAGCAGAGCACCTTCAGTTCAGCACCTAGCAAAATTAAACCCACTGACCTGTGCAAGAATCCACTGAAGATTGATCTTAATTTAAGTGTACAAGGGAAGAGTTTAGAGGCTGAGGCTAAAGATACTTTATTTATAAAGTCCCTCTCTCCTTCCCTAACCTTTTCAAATCCTTTATTTTTTCCCCCAGAAAGGGGAGGTGAAAAGACCTTGTGTATTGAGGGTTTTTTTCTTTTTAGTATAATCTCTCTTTTATATGAGGCTTTAATCCCTAATTCTGCAGCACGCAGGATGGTGTGTGTGGAAGGGTGGGGTGGAGACTTATAGCATTTCTAAGAGTATCCTAGCACCTCTATTATTAAGCTGACAATAGAGACCCTCTGAGAAATGAAAATATTTAACAAAGGCAGCAGTGTCAAATATCAAAGGGTATTTACTGCTCAAAATTTGCAACAAGTAAAACACCAAAGACTTCCCCTTCCCAAAGTAAGAAAGTAATCCAGCTAAAAATCCTGATCCCCTCCCCAGCCCCCACCCCAGACTGGCATTATACAGAGACAACTTTGAAGAATTTCCTCTGCTTAACAAAAGTTCACTTCAGAAAAAACTTGAAAGATGGATCTCTTTAAGCACCAGTAGCTCAACTGCACTGATTTGCAAATTATTTTCTGTGACAATCAGGTGCCAATTCAAATTTAGGCACCTGCTAGAAAATGTGTTTCACCTTCTACCTATTATGGCAGCAGCACTTGTTTTGCATCAGGTCATTCTTAGCCTGGCCACCTGAAGCCATTGGACTCCTTCACTAAACCCCTCTGTCCTCCTACAACCCACCACAGCTGCTAATTACAGGCTTTCCTCCAATTACTCCCATCACCAACTCAGCTAAGCCACTAACAAAGGGTACAAGGTGGCTCATCCTACCTTGGCATTCTCCCTTGCGTTCTTCATAGCCGGCATTGCACAGACAGTTGCCAATGGGCACCAGCCATTCTCCATCTGCACCACAGTACATTTTTGGCATGTCCTTCTCTTCGGAGTTGTTGACACAGGAGCCGCGAACCTCCACCAGAGAGGAGGTGTCAGCCCCAGTAATGGTGTCTGGAAACTGCGCCAGGTTTCGAACTGTCAATGGGCACTTCTTATAAAAGACGCGAACAGACACCAAAGCAATGCAAGCCCCAACATCCTGAAAAGCCAAGTAAAAACCCTTCTTGCTGAGTGGTCCCACATCCCGTATCTCCGTGTTCAGCTTCATGATCCTGTCACCAATGTCCACCTGGGTGAAGCTCTCATCGGCAGCAATGGTGTCAATCTTGGCAAACTGGCTCTCTCGAATGAAACGCTCCTTATCATTGTTCGACTCATAGTAATAAAGGTTGAAAGTTTCTTTGCAAGTTCCCATGACACCTGGCAGGCTGTTGCAGTCTCTTAGTGTGAACTTGATTTCAATGTATACCCTTTGAGCCCCCTCACGGGGAATCCAATCAGTTCGTAACCAATTATTCTGGCTGGGCTCCATCACATTGCAGACTTGATAGGTGCGGATCGGAGTGTTCTTCTCATCCATAATGCTTACTTCCTCCCACTACCAAGAGGGAAAGGGGAGGAAAAACACATCAGTATTAAGAGGGACAACAGAGATTCACAGCTCTGCATGGAGCCCACCTCACATTAACATCAAACCAAGTTTAGGCACCTTCATAAGCATCAAACTATCAAGCAATTTAATTATCAATAATTTGGTTTAAGGAGTATCACGACAGAAGAAAAGTTTATCAAGGTGTTGTCCTGGTAGGGACGGAGCAGAGCATTAGGGAGAGTCATCTTTCAAGAAAAAACAAACAAAAAAACCCTACAAAAAAAACCCCAAACCATAGCTCTTCAGTATAAGCAAAATTCTTCTTCTAAAAAAAAAAAAAAAAAAAAAAAAAAAAAAAAAAAAAAAAAAAAAAAATAATATAATAAAAAGTAGAAGGGGGTCAAAGAGAAAAAAAAAAAAAAAAAAAAAAAAAAAAAAGTATTACATAATGACATGCTAGCTGGGTCTGCAGGCGATACAATGAAGCATATAAAATTACCCTTGGAAAACTGTAGTAACTTTAAAGAGACTTCCCAGAAGTGCTTTTCAGAACTACTGAAGCTGTGACTTCGATAAGCAGAAGCCTTCTTAACGTTAAGGGGCTTCTTGCATAATATCCTGCATTCTTCTGGCAAGGATTGCTCTTATGCAAGTGATTTTATACTCAAGAAGATCCCAGCTTAGCTGAATCCATTTATAGAATGACAATAGTTAGCACCATGAGTCACTTGGAGCAGAAAGAATAATATTTTATTTGCTGTCTAGAGATAACTGCAGATTAAAATGAAAGTGGGAGAAGAAAAAATAAATCAATACTCAGCATGTAAAAAAAAAAATTCTTAAGAAGTCATCCATCAACATAAAGTGTAACATGTAAGAAGACAGTTGTTTAATTTACAGCTGCCACAGAGCAAGTTTGCTGGTACAATATTGTCTTTAAGATCCCTCACTTTCCATTCCACCTCTCTTCAGGCTGCCTGGGCTAAGCAAGAAAGGAAGAAGCAGAGGGAAATAATACTTGTTGACAGGATTTCCTTTAGTGAGTTCACACAATGGAGGATGCTGCTGGAGGATTCAATAAAGCGACCGCCGAGGTCAACAGACTGCCACTAGATTCAGCAACTTTGGGAGTGAGTTCTCAACACGCCCCTGTCTCCTGACAGTTCTATAGAGCTGGGGGTTTTATTCCCTAAACACAGGCAGGCAAAACAAATCTAAATGTGTCTTACTGCCAGAGCTGAAAATAACTACAGCCCCAAATTTCCAGCCACAGTAAAAAATTTGTAACTCTGAGTACATGGTCAAAGCTGTAAGTTTTTGCTCTCATGCCGAAATTAACTTTTACAATTCAACTCTTCCAACACTTTAATGATGCAGAGTAAAATATTCTGGGCATAAAAATCTGCTTGTCAACTGAAATGCAAGAGTAAACCATTACTTAAATTTATAATGCACTTCATTAACTACTCCAGGGCTACTGTATATCTGATTACTGCTAGTCACTACTAAATGACTGTTTATTTGGAGATAACTATAGGCATTCTAATCTAAACCCTTCTAATCCACACTACCCTCACACCTCAGACGTGGCATAGATCTAGAAAAATACCTTTTTTTAATATAAAAAGGTACACAAGGTTAATGAAAAAAAAAAAAAAAGACAAAATCTTCCCAGGAAGACAGAGAAGTTCCTTTCCACTGCTTTAAATAAATCTGCAGCAGATGAAGTTAAACCAAACCGCTTTCCAAGCACTGTATCTCAGAGAAAGACCATGTACTCTTAAATTTTTCACCAGTGGTTTAAAAATAGAACATGCGTATGGAGGTTTAGTGAGACAAGTCACGTCCACAATAAGAGCACACATTTCCTTCTTGAGCTTTCAGAGAGAACATGGGAGGGAAAGAGGGAATCCAACAGCCATTAATAATATTCAGCTGTCCTCTAAGCATCAATTCTACCACTGACTTATTAAAACTTGTCTTTTAAGTCCTGTTTTAATACACAGCATAGATAGCCCTTGGGAGAGCCATCTGAAAGACCCCATCTTATTAACTGACCTTTCCAAGGTATGGGATTATCAAGGAAGCCCAATTCCCAGCCAGATAGAGCTGTACCTTTCCACACTGTCAAAAGATAGGGGCAATCGCCTGTTATCAGCAATGAACGCACACCACCTGTGCTGCCAGAGGCTTCCCAACGCTGCCCCACTCTTTGAGATAAAAACACCAAACCACCGAGTTTCAGGGACAAACTCAGGCAGAACACAAAGCCAGGACTGTCGTCAAGTTCACCCAGACAAACAATAGGGGAGCAAAACAATCCCCATTCTCCCATGTTATGGTTATTCAGAGTTTATGCATAATGCATCACCAGACACCACCACCTTAGATTCCTTCCACTCACTGCTGTTTCCTTAGCTCTGCTTCTGCTGCTTATGTGAGCAGGAGTACACAGGAGAAAAAGAAGGAAATTTGCAGGTCTCCTCAATATTCCAGTGCTTTTTGCACAGAGGCCCTGATCTCGCAGCATTATTATTTTTCAATAACTTTGACTTAGGTATTTCTGTTGAAACACAATAAGCTGCTTTACTCATTTCAGATTACAAGGATTTAAGGTGGGTTTATTACATATGAATGTTCAACGTGCATTGCTGGCATTCTTCTTAATCATTCTTTCACTTGAAGAAAGAAAAAGCCTAATTGCTAGTTAAAAAATAATTTAAAAAAAATCAAACCAAACCAAAAGTCCCAAGAGCTCCCAGGAAGTACAGTTTCCACCAGCTCCAATGCAAAGCATACTCAGGAGTTGCTTACCAAGGCCCTGGGCACCCTGTGGGATGGGGATGCAGAGGAGGGAGCAGCAAGTGCCCATCCATGATTAAAAAGCTAAATTAGTAGACAATTTGCCTGCAGCTCCCTAGACAAAGAGGCTCTAAGCTCCAGCGAGGGATGCATGAATCTTGTCATCACATCACTATCAGGCAGTCAGTTCAAGGAACCTTTTCTTACAATTGTCTCCCAGAAAAACACATAAAAAGAAACTCCAAGGAATCCCTGTCAAGCACTGGGTACTTCAGTTTATCTGCTCAGAGAACAAAACATACGATGTTAACAACCTGCAAAAGGTCTATCTTGTATATTGATCCCTACTCCTTCATCCAGAAATAGCACAGCAATTGCTTTGAACATCTCCCAGCCGAGACAGCCCATAGATATAGTAATTACAGTCAAGAATGCCAGTTCAGTCACCAGATCACATTTCTTATTGGCATTTCAGTTTTAAATAGGCATCTAAGCCCGCCTCTCAACCAATCTTCTAATTCTGAAACCTCTTTTCTGCCCTTTTGGTTTCCACTTCTTCCATAACAGAGCTATCCGAAGGGAGTATAGAGTTTCCCCAACAAAGAGTAATTCACTTGGTAAGCCAGGGAAGAAATCTGACCTCCTCGCCACAATCAACAATAATCGAGCCATTAGGACTCTCTGAAAGTTACTAATCATCCCCTTTACCCTTTTGATCAGATAGGGGTTTAAAACTTACCCCTCCTTCCAGGGGACTCGCTATCCACCCCAGTTCACCCTGAACCGATCTGGAATCCAGCAAGGTAACTGCAGGAAAGTGCAAAGGGAAAAAGAGATTTAATTCCAGCTGCAAAAATGCGGTATTAAAAGAAATCGTTTGCCTAAGCGCTTCCCCATGCGCGGAGCACGACCTCATCCACCTTCGACTTGGAACGAAATGTTATTTCCGACTGCGCCGGTAACTTTCAGTAACGGGAAACTCTATAGTTTCGATCAAGTGAATAGCAACATTCGTTCCTCGGCCCGTAAATTCACGGGGCTCGGAGGGAGTGGTGAATTCCCCGTACACGTGAGCCTCCTATACCTTCAGCCAGACGTTTTATAGGCAGCAGTGTCAGAAGCGTGACGGGACCGAAGCGCTCTCTCCCCACACCTCCCGTGACACCCCGCTTTCCGCCGGCCGGTACGGGAGACAAAGATCGGTACTTACTGGGCCCTCGGGAGCTCGGCCGGGAGCGGGATAGGGCACCAAGGACCTGACGGGAGAACACCCAGCCCGCACCGTGGGTGTTCCCCGCGGAACCACCGCTGAACCGTCCCACAGGCCGGGCTGCGGCACGGCCCCGGGGGAACAGCGCGCAGATCCCGGGAGAATCGGTTTAATGAGACGTCCTCCCGGCTCTGGACCGGCCCGGCCGAAGACACCGGTAGGAGGAGGGGCAGGAGGGGACTGCTCCGCCCCGCGACACCTGTGCTGCTGCTGCTGCCGCCGCAGGCCCCGCGGAGCGCTGGCCGGGCACGTTCAGCGGCTGTCGGAAACCCAGACAGCGGCCGGGGCGGCGCGATGCCGAGAGACGGCGAGGAGCGAGGCGGGGAAGGGGCGGGGGAGTGGGGTGAAGACACCGGGACGGAACTTTTCACGCCCAGCCGAAGGAATGCGGAGCCCGACGGCGGGAAGCGCGCGGCGCCTCACCTTCGTTGGCGGGATAGACCCGGGAGCCGGTGACGGCCCCGCAGACACCGACGAGGAGCGGGAGGAGGGCGCAGAACGGGACGCCGGCCATGCCGCTGCCGCCGCTACTCCAGCCGTTCTATCCCAGTGGAATAACTGCCTACATGGGCCGCGCGGCGGGCGGTAGACATTGCCAAGGGGGCGGGGCGACACCTGCCTGTCAGACCCCGCCGCCAATCGCCCCCCGCCCCGCGCTGCCTGCTCCGCCCCGGCCCCGCCCCATCGCTCCGATCGGGACCGGGCGACAGGGAGCGCGGGGGTCAGGAGTGTGGACTGAGGGACCAGGA